>JASANA010001861.1:0-38334 GCA_030248095.1 Ptycholaimellus sp. GST1_10
CAGACTGCTGCCAGGCCAAATTGAGACTGGGGCAATGGCGCAGGTTCTTCTGGAGGAAGACCAGGGCAGGTCTCCTGGCTGCAGCAGGAAGAAGGCGTGTTGAGAGCCTTTTGCGAAATGCAGGCTGGAGAGGTTTCTTATTCCAGCTTTGGAAGTAAGGAAGTGGAGGTGGGAAGTGATGCTTGCAGCTGATCGACTTCGACTTTCTTTCAACTGAAGCCAGCAGAGGTGGTGGCTGAGCAGACTGCTGCCAGGCCAAATTGGACTGGGGCAATGGCGCAGGTTCTTCTGGAGAAAGACGGCAGGTCTCCTGGCTGCAGCAGAAGGCGTGTTGAGAGCCTTTTGCAAAATGCAGGCTGGAGAGAGTTTCTAATTCCAGCTTTGGAAGTAAGGAAGTGGAGGTGGGAAGTGATGCTTGCAGCTGATCGACTTCGACTACTTTCATCTGAAGCCGGCAGAGGTGGTGGCTGAGCAGACTGCTGCCAGGCCAAATTGGACTGGGGGCAGATGGCGCAGGTTCTTCTGGAGAAAGACAGCAGGTCTCCTGGCTGCAGAAGGCGTATTGGGGAGCCTTTTGCGAAATGCAGGCTGGAGAGGTTTCTTATTCCAGCTTTGGAAGTAAGGAAGTGGAGGTGGGAAGTGATGCTTGCAGCTGATCGACTTCAACTACTTCATCTGAAGCCGGCAGAGGTGGTGGCTGAGCAGACTGCTGCCAGGCCAAATTGGACTGGGGCAATGGCGCAGGTTCTTCTGGAGAAAGACGGCAGGTCTCCTGGCTGCAGCAGAAGGCGTGTTGAGAGCCTTTTGCGAAATGCAGGCTGGAGAGGTTTCTTATTCCAGCTTTGGAAGTAAGGAAGTGGAGGTGGGAAGTGATGCTTGCAGCTGATCGACTTCGACTACTTTCATCTGAAGCCGGCAGAGGTGGTGGCTGAGCAGACTGCTGACAGGCCAAATTGGACTGGGGCAATGGCGCAGGTTCTTCTGGAGAAAGACGGCAGGTCTCCTGGCTGCAGCAGAAGGCGTGTTGAGAGCCTTTTGCGAAATGCAGGCTGGAGAGGTTTCTTATTCCAGCTTTGGAAGTAAGGAAGTGGAGGTGGGAAGTGATGCTTGCAGCTGATCGACTTCGACTACTTTCATCTGAAGCCGGCAGAGGTGGTGGCTGAGCAGACTGCTGCCAGGCCAAATTGGACTGGGGCAATGGCGCAGGTTCTTCTGGAGAAAGACGGCAGGTCTCCTGGCTGCAGCAGAAGGCGTGTTGAGAGCCTTTTGCGAAATGCAGGCTGGAGAGGTTTCTTATTCCAGCTTTGGAAGTAAGGAAGTGGAGGTGGGAAGTGATGCTTGCAGCTGATCGACTTCGACTACTTTCAACTGAAGCCGGCAGAGGTGGTGGCTGAGCAGACTGCTGCCAGGCCAAATTGGACTGGGGCAATGGCGCAGGTTCTTCTGGAGAAAGACGGCAGGTCTCCTGGCTGCAGCAGAAGGCGTGTTGAGAGCCTTTTGCGAAATGCAGGCTGGAGAGGTTTCTTATTCCAGCTTTGGAAGTAAGGAAGTGGAGGTGGGAAGTGATGCTTGCAGCTGATCGACTTCGACTACTTTCATCTGAAGCCGGCAGAGGTGGTGGCTGAGCAGACTGCTGCCAGGCCAAATTGGACTGGGGCAATGGCGCAGGTTCTTCTGGAGAAAGACGGCAGGTCTCCTGGCTGCAGCAGAAGGCGTGTTGAGAGCCTTTTGCGAAATGCAGGCTGGAGAGGTTTCTTATTCCAGCTTTGGAAGTAAGGAAGTGGAGGTGGGAAGTGATGCTTGCAGCTGATCGACTTCGACTACTTTCATCTGAAGCCGGCAGAGGTGGTGGCTGAGCAGACTGCTGCCAGGCCAAATTGGACTGGGGCAATGGCGCAGGTTCTTCTGGAGAAAGACGGCAGGTCTCCTGGCTGCAGCAGAAGGCGTGTTGAGAGCCTTTTGCGAAATGCAGGCTGGAGAGGTTTCTTATTCCAGCTTTGGAAGTAAGGAAGTGGAGGTGGGAAGTGATGCTTGCAGCTGATCGACTTCGACTACTTTCAACTGAAGCCGGCAGAGGTGGTGGCTGAGCAGACTGCTGCCAGGCCAAATTGGACTGGGGCAATGGCGCAGGTTCTTCTGGAGAAAGACGGCAGGTCTCCTGGCTGCAGCAGAAGGCGTGTTGAGAGCCTTTTGCGAAATGCAGGCTGGAGAGGTTTCTTATTCCAGCTTTGGAAGTAAGGAAGTGGAGGTGGGAAGTGATGCTTGCAGCTGATCGACTTCGACTACTTTCATCTGAAGCCGGCAGAGGTGGTGGCTGAGCAGACTGCTGCCAGGCCAAATTGGACTGGGGCAATGGCGCAGGTTCTTCTGGAGAAAGACGGCAGGTCTCCTGGCTGCAGCAGAAGGCGTGTTGAGAGCCTTTTGCGAAATGCAGGCTGGAGAGGTTTCTTATTCCAGCTTTGGAAGTAAGGAAGTGGAGGTGGGAAGTGATGCTTGCAGCTGATCGACTTCGACTACTTTCAACTGAAGCCGGCAGAGGTGGTGGCTGAGCAGACTGCTGCCAGGCCAAATTGGACTGGGGCAATGGCGCAGGTTCTTCTGGAGAAAGACGGCAGGTCTCCTGGCTGCAGCAGAAGGCGTGTTGAGAGCCTTTTGCGAAATGCAGGCTGGAGAGGTTTCTTATTCCAGCTTTGGAAGTAAGGAAGTGGAGGTGGGAAGTGATGCTTGCAGCTGATCGACTTCGACTACTTTCATCTGAAGCCGGCAGAGGTGGTGGCTGAGCAGACTGCTGCCAGGCCAAATTGGACTGGGGCAATGGCGCAGGTTCTTCTGGAGAAAGACGGCAGGTCTCCTGGCTGCAGCAGAAGGCGTGTTGAGAGCCTTTTGCGAAATGCAGGCTGGAGAGGTTTCTTATTCCAGCTTTGGAAGTAAGGAAGTGGAGGTGGGAAGTGATGCTTGCAGCTGATCGACTTCGACTACTTTCATCTGAAGCCGGCAGAGGTGGTGGCTGAGCAGACTGCTGCCAGGCCAAATTGGACTGGGGCAATGGCGCAGGTTCTTCTGGAGAAAGACGGCAGGTCTCCTGGCTGCAGCAGAAGGCGTGTTGAGAGCCTTTTGCGAAATGCAGGCTGGAGAGGTTTCTTATTCCAGCTTTGGAAGTAAGGAAGTGGAGGTGGGAAGTGATGCTTGCAGCTGATCGACTTCGACTACTTTCATCTGAAGCCGGCAGAGGTGGTGGCTGAGCAGACTGCTGACAGGCCAAATTGGACTGGGGCAATGGCGCAGGTTCTTCTGGAGAAAGACGGCAGGTCTCCTGGCTGCAGCAGAAGGCGTGTTGAGAGCCTTTTGCGAAATGCAGGCTGGAGAGGTTTCTTATTCCAGCTTTGGAAGTAAGGAAGTGGAGGTGGGAAGTGATGCTTGCAGCTGATCGACTTCGACTACTTTCATCTGAAGCCGGCAGAGGTGGTGGCTGAGCAGACTGCTGCCAGGCCAAATTGGACTGGGGCAATGGCGCAGGTTCTTCTGGAGAAAGACGGCAGGTCTCCTGGCTGCAGCAGAAGGCGTGTTGAGAGCCTTTTGCGAAATGCAGGCTGGAGAGGTTTCTTATTCCAGCTTTGGAAGTAAGGAAGTGGAGGTGGGAAGTGATGCTTGCAGCTGATCGACTTCGACTACTTTCATCTGAAGCCGGCAGAGGTGGTGGCTGAGCAGACTGCTGCCAGGCCAAATTGGACTGGGGCAATGGCGCAGGTTCTTCTGGAGAAAGACGGCAGGTCTCCTGGCTGCAGCAGAAGGCGTGTTGAGAGCCTTTTGCGAAATGCAGGCTGGAGAGGTTTCTTATTCCAGCTTTGGAAGTAAGGAAGTGGAGGTGGGAAGTGATGCTTGCAGCTGATCGACTTCGACTACTTTCATCTGAAGCCGGCAGAGGTGGTGGCTGAGCAGACTGCTGCCAGGCCAAATTGGACTGGGGCAATGGCGCAGGTTCTTCTGGAGAAAGACGGCAGGTCTCCTGGCTGCAGCAGAAGGCGTGTTGAGAGCCTTTTGCGAAATGCAGGCTGGAGAGGTTTCTTATTCCAGCTTTGGAAGTAAGGAAGTGGAGGTGGGAAGTGATGCTTGCAGCTGATCGACTTCGACTACTTTCATCTGAAGCCGGCAGAGGTGGTGGCTGAGCAGACTGCTGCCAGGCCAAATTGGACTGGGGCAATGGCGCAGGTTCTTCTGGAGAAAGACGGCAGGTCTCCTGGCTGCAGCAGAAGGCGTGTTGAGAGCCTTTTGCGAAATGCAGGCTGGAGAGGTTTCTTATTCCAGCTTTGGAAGTAAGGAAGTGGAGGTGGGAAGTGATGCTTGCAGCTGATCGACTTCGACTACTTTCATCTGAAGCCGGCAGAGGTGGTGGCTGAGCAGACTGCTGCCAGGCCAAATTGGACTGGGGCAATGGCGCAGGTTCTTCTGGAGAAAGACGGCAGGTCTCCTGGCTGCAGCAGAAGGCGTGTTGAGAGCCTTTTGCGAAATGCAGGCTGGAGAGGTTTCTTATTCCAGCTTTGGAAGTAAGGAAGTGGAGGTGGGAAGTGATGCTTGCAGCTGATCGACTTCGACTACTTTCATCTGAAGCCGGCAGAGGTGGTGGCTGAGCAGACTGCTGCCAGGCCAAATTGGACTGGGGCAATGGCGCAGGTTCTTCTGGAGAAAGACGGCAGGTCTCCTGGCTGCAGCAGAAGGCGTGTTGAGAGCCTTTTGCGAAATGCAGGCTGGAGAGGTTTCTTATTCCAGCTTTGGAAGTAAGGAAGTGGAGGTGGGAAGTGATGCTTGCAGCTGATCGACTTCGACTACTTTCATCTGAAGCCGGCAGAGGTGGTGGCTGAGCAGACTGCTGCCAGGCCAAATTGGACTGGGGCAATGGCGCAGGTTCTTCTGGAGAAAGACGGCAGGTCTCCTGGCTGCAGCAGAAGGCGTGTTGAGAGCCTTTTGCGAAATGCAGGCTGGAGAGGTTTCTTATTCCAGCTTTGGAAGTAAGGAAGTGGAGGTGGGAAGTGATGCTTGCAGCTGATCGACTTCGACTACTTTCATCTGAAGCCGGCAGAGGTGGTGGCTGAGCAGACTGCTGCCAGGCCAAATTGGACTGGGGCAATGGCGCAGGTTCTTCTGGAGAAAGACGGCAGGTCTCCTGGCTGCAGCAGAAGGCGTGTTGAGAGCCTTTTGCGAAATGCAGGCTGGAGAGGTTTCTTATTCCAGCTTTGGAAGTAAGGAAGTGGAGGTGGGAAGTGATGCTTGCAGCTGATCGACTTCGACTACTTTCATCTGAAGCCGGCAGAGGTGGTGGCTGAGCAGACTGCTGCCAGGCCAAATTGGACTGGGGCAATGGCGCAGGTTCTTCTGGAGAAAGACGGCAGGTCTCCTGGCTGCAGCAGAAGGCGTGTTGAGAGCCTTTTGCGAAATGCAGGCTGGAGAGGTTTCTTATTCCAGCTTTGGAAGTAAGGAAGTGGAGGTGGGAAGTGATGCTTGCAGCTGATCGACTTCGACTACTTTCATCTGAAGCCGGCAGAGGTGGTGGCCGCCTTCCGCAGTGTCGGCATTCAATGCCAGGATGTAAAACAGAGCTACAAATTTCTATGCACGCCCGCATAGAACGTCTCTATCATCTTTTTTCTTTGTCTCAAAATAGCTGGAATAATTCATTCAATGTCATAATAAGTCAATAACTGGCAATGGTAACGGTTCGGTTAAAGTTATGTTTTGAGCCCTCCAGGACACTCCCGGACATTTCCGAAAGTTCAGAACACTCCCGGGGGTTTTTCTGAAGTTCTTGCGCCGGCTACGCCCTACTCCTGGTACTATTGTCAGTCCTTGGTCGCACACGACTTATGGTGGTAGCCGTAGTAGCTCCCTATCGGTCGCTACGGCCAAGATAAGCCTCCAAAAAAATTTTGGAAAAGGAAATTTTAGGCGGTCCCAAAAAGTAGTCCGGGAGTGTTCTGGCCCCGTTTTGAGCTTTGCAAAAAGTTAAGGATTTCTTCATTCTTCTTCTTGTCAAAAGAGCCCTCTCAAAGCAAAAGAAGCGTTCAACAAACAGATGCCGAAAATATGCAAAAGTTTGCCCTGAGAGCAGATCAGCAGTGAGAGAAAGTATTTTCTGAGAGAAGCACGAAAATACAAACAATTTGCTAATGCTTACGCATACAGCATTAATCAATGCGAGCCAATCAATCACATTGCTGGTCACCAATACATAAGGTTCAAAAGGAGAAGCAAAAGGGCAAGCAGTTGCTGTGAAATGGGCAAGCAGCTGTGAAGTTGCTGGACGAAGCCCTCGTTGGGATGGACGATGTCGCGTTTCTCCTTCAACCTGGCAAGGGCTTGAGAGTAGTTGAGCTTCTCGTGTTTGATGAAGTATGCGATGGCCAGGGTTGCGACTCGACTGATCTGCAAATACGATTTCTTTGCTTTCCCCAGAAAACCGGCCTTTCTCCTGGTGCAAATCATGAAGAGCACACTAATTCACTTTCGTGCATCAGTTTCTGTTTAAAACTGGTCCAAAAAATAGTCCATAAAAAGGCTTAGATCCTTGTTGTGCTCCCGGTACTACAGCAGCAATTCAGGGATAATTCACTTTATGCTAAAGACGCAGTATTTGTGACTGTATTAAGTGGGTCCTTCCTACAGCGGAGAAAAAGCAACCGAATTTAAATCAACCGAACCGAACAACAGTAAAACAGCCATAAAAAGTAGGCTTATAAAATTGTCTTTAAATCGGGATATTTAACCCCTGCCAGGCAAAAGACGAGGGTTTTTGCCAGCCTTGCATTGCTGCTCGTGGATGACGTCCGCCACCTCGTCGAAGTGACGCCAGATCACGGCGTTGGAATAGTCCTCCACCGCTACGTCCACCACCTTCGCCACACCCTCCCACTCCTGTTCTTTCACTGCCTTGATAGTTTTTCGAAACACTATTCGAATGACACCGAAAAAACATGTTTTTGAACCTCCTCGACCGGCCTGGCCGAGGGGGTTCTCTGAAATCACCCCAGTTTTAGGCTGGTGGCGCTATCTATGTCACGACTAGCCATATATATATATACATGTCCAGCCTGGGCATCCACGAATTCTTAACCGATTGACCCAAAACTTGGCAGGATTACGTATTGGCACTAGAGGTAGCCAGAAAAAGTTGCGGAGCATGCAGTTCTTGCTACATTTTGAGCAATGACCAAAAAATCACAAAATTTTGCCCTTAACTATGGGAGAAAATCGAAAACACAAGCAATTTTTGCCAAAATCGAGTCAAAACCCACAAGCTATACATGATTTGGATGCATAATTTTTGGACAATAAGCCCATTAGGTTTTCATCGCGAAATTCGAAAATTTTTGGAACTGTGACAATTGCGTTTTCCGAGTTTTTTTGGATTTTTTGATTTTTTTAAACAAATTTAATATATGTTGTTCATGCATGTTTTTCCCATGTAATTACGTTTCGAACGCCGTTTAGATCATGCAAAAAGCCCCAATAGAACAGAAGTTATGCTCATTTGGAATTTCTTCCCTCAGGCTGGCTGGTGGCAAGTTTCGATTTTTGGGTGCCAAAATCCTAAGTCCATCCAAAACAATGCTTGCAACGCAAAACTGAATAAACTAGCAAAACTGGGCTCAAAACTGCATACATTTTTGAACCCCCTCGACCGGCCTGGCCGAGGGGGTTCTCTGAAATCACCCCAGTTTTAGGCTGGTGGCGCTATCTATGTCACGACTAGCCATATATATATACATGTCCAGCCTGGGCATCCACGAATTCTTAACCGATTGACCCAAAACTTGGCAGGATTACGTATTGGCACTAGAGGTAGCCAGAAAAAGTTGCGGAGCATGCAGTTCTTGCTACATTTTGAGCAATGACCAAAAAATCACAAAATTTTGCCCTTAACTATGGGAGAAAATCGAAAACACAAGCAATTTTTGCCAAAATCGAGTCAAAACCCACAAACTATACATGATTTGGATGCATAATTTTTGGACAATAAGCCCATTAGGTTTTCATCGCGAAATTCGAAAATTTTTGGAACTGTGACAATTGCGTTTTCCGAGTTTTTTTGGATTTTTTGATTTTTTTAAACAAATTTAATATATGTTGTTCATGCATGTTTTTCCCATGTAATTACGTTTCGAACGCCGTTTAGATCATGCAAAAAGCCCCAATAGAACAGAAGTTATGCTCATTTGGAATTTCTTCCCTCAGGCTGGCTGGTGGCAAGTTTCGATTTTTGGGTGCCAAAATCCTAAGTCCATCCAAAACAATGCTTGCAACGCAAAACTGAATAAACTAGCAAAACTGGGCTCAAAACTGCATACATTTTTGAACCCCCTCGACCGGCCTGGCCGAGGGGGTTCTCTGAAATCACCCCAGTTTTAGGCTGGTGGCGCTATCTATGTCACGACTAGCCAATATATATATACATGTCCAGCCTGGGCATCCACGAATTCTTAACCGATTGACCCAAAACTTGGCAGGATTACGTATTGGCACTAGAGGTAGCCAGAAAAAGTTGCGGAGCATGCAGTTCTTTCTACATTTTGAGCAATGACCAAAAAATCACAAAATTTTGCCCTTAACTATGGGAGAAAATCGAAAACACAAGCAATTTTTGCCAAAATCGAGTCAAAACCCACAAACTATACATGATTTGGATGCATAATTTTTGGACAATAAGCTCATTAGGTTTTCATCGCGAAATTCGAAAATTTTTGGAACTGTGACAATTGCGTTTTCCGAATTTTTTTGGATTTTTTGATTTTTTTAAACAAATTTAATATATGTTGTTCATGCATGTTTTTCCCATGTAATTACGTTTCGAACGCCGTTTAGATCATGCAAAAAGCCCCAGTAGAACAGAAGTTATGCTCATTTGGAATTTCTTCCCTCAGGCTGGCTGGTGGCAAATTTCGATTTTTGGGTGCCAAAATCCTAAGTCCATCCAAAACAATGCTTGCAACGCAAAACTGAATAAACTAGCAAAACTGGGCTCAAAACTGCATACATTTTTGAACCCCCTCGACCGGCATGGCCGAGGGGGTTCTCTGAAATCACCCCAGTTTTAGGCTGGTGGCGCTATCTATGTCACGACTAGCCATATATATATAACTGGTACCATCGGCAAGCCAAATGTGGGTCTCTTTTCTCCAAATTTTGTAATTGCCTCGAGCAAAAAGTCAAGGAAATTTATCTACTACTTGTGGAATCTGCTGCTTGGACAGTTGCATTTTGTTTTTGGCGCGCAGTTCAGTGTCTCTTTCCATGCGCGCCCAAAAACAAAATGCAGATGACGCAGCAGATTCCACAAGTAGTAGATAAATTTCCTTGACTTTTTGCTCGAGGCAATTACAAAATTTGGAGAAAAGAGACCCACATTTGGCTTGCCGATGGTACCAGTTATTTCTTCCACTTTTAATATAGTGTAAAATGTATAAATACAAATTTATATTATTTTATAACATATGAAAAAAAAATAAACTCATTAAAAAATATAACAAACATAAAAGAATCGAAAATATGTTAAGATATTATTGGATAAAAAAAACAAATAATAAATAAAAAACAAAATTATTTAAAAAATATAACAAAGAGAAAAGATTCGAAAATCAAAAATACAATAAAAATTTATTGGCAAACTAACATATTTTTATGAAATTTTAATGATTTATAATTAGGGCAATCGATTTTGGAAAAAATAGATCTAATTTTGACCTGCCGATGGTACCAGTTGTTTTCTCAACTTAAAATTTCCAAAATAAAATAATTGCCTAAGAAGGATTCGAACCTCCCAGATTCAACCAGCCGTTCATCCACTTAGACCACTACGCCACTGGTGCATATGCGTTGTTGTTTAACTGAAGACTTATGAATAAAAGTCAATGTATGAGGTCCAAGGACCCGGGGGGATGAGTGGGGGAAGAAATGAATACCTACTATCGTCCATTGAATAGATGCGGAGAAGAAGAAGGAGAAGAAGGAGAAGGAGAAGGAGGAGTTCGGACAAATGGTTTTTTACAAATTTTACTACAATTCTGCCTTTTCAGCAATTTCTCGCGAAGTTTTAGTCAATTTGATGATGCTCTTTCCAATGCAAAAAGAATTAGAAAGATTGAAGCTCCCTGTGACGAGCTAGAGCCTTATCAAATTTGAGATCTAGCAATAACCCCCAAAACGTACACCTGGGTCGAAAAGAGGGGCTGGGCGCTGACACTTCGCTAACGCTCGCTCGCGCCAGCCCAATACATGTCCAGCCTGGGCATCCACGAATTCTTAACCGATTGACCCAAAACTTGGCAGGATTACGTATTGGCACTAGAGGTAGCCAGAAAAAGTTGCGGAGCATGCAGTTCTTTCTACATTTTGAGCAATGACCAAAAAATCACAAAATTTTGCCCTTAACTATGGGAGAAAATCGAAAACACAAGCAATTTTTGCCAAAATCGAGTCAAAACCCACAAACTATACATGATTTGGATGCATAATTTTTGGACAATAAGCTCATTAGGTTTTCATCGCGAAATTCGAAAATTTTTGGAACTGTGACAATTGCGTTTTCCGAATTTTTTTGGATTTTTTGATTTTTTTAAACAAATTTAATATATGTTGTTCATGCATGTTTTTCCCATGTAATTACGTTTCGAACGCCGTTTAGATCATGCAAAAAGCCCCAGTAGAACAGAAGTTATGCTCATTTGGAATTTCTTCCCTCAGGCTGGCTGGTGGCAAGTTTCGATTTTTGGGTGCCAAAATCCTAAGTCCATCCAAAACAATGCTTGCAACGCAAAACTGAATAAACTAGCAAAACTGGGCTCAAAACTGCATACATTTTTGAACCCCCTCGACCGGCATGGCCGAGGGGGTTCTCTGAAATCACCCCAGTTTTAGGCTGGTGGCGCTATCTATGTCACGACTAGCCATATATATATACATGTCCAGCCTGGGCATCCACGAATTCTTAACCGATTGACCCAAAACTTGGCAGGATTACGTATTGGCACTAGAGGTAGCCAGAAAAAGTTGCGGAGCATGCAGTTCTTTCTACATTTTGAGCAATGACCAAAAAATCACAAAATTTTGCCCTTAACTATGGGAGAAAATCGAAAACACAAGCAATTTTTGCCAAAATCGAGTCAAAACCCACAAACTATACATGATTTGGATGCATAATTTTTGGACAATAAGCTCATTAGGTTTTCATCGCGAAATTCGAAAATTTTTGGAACTGTGACAATTGCGTTTTCCGAATTTTTTTGGATTTTTTGATTTTTTTAAACAAATTTAATATATGTTGTTCATGCATGTTTTTCCCATGTAATTACGTTTCGAACGCCGTTTAGATCATGCAAAAAGCCCCAGTAGAACAGAAGTTATGCTCATTTGGAATTTCTTCCCTCAGGCTGGCTAGTGGCAAGTTTCGATTTTTGGGTGCCAAAATCCTAAGTCCATCCAAAACAATGCTTGCAACGCAAAACTGAATAAACTAGCAAAACTGGGCTCAAAACTGCATACATTTTTGAACCCCCTCGACCGGCATGGCCGAGGGGGTTCTCTGAAATCACCCCAGTTTTAGGCTGGTGGCGCTATCTATGTCACGACTAGCCATATATATATATATACATGTCCAGCCTGGGCATCCACGAATTCTTAACCGATTGACCCAAAACTTGGCAGGATTACGTATTGGCACTAGAGGTAGCCAGAAAAAGTTGCGGAGCATGCAGTTCTTTCTACATTTTGAGCAATGACCAAAAAATCACAAAATTTTGCCCTTAACTATGGGAGAAAATCGAAAACACAAGCAATTTTTGCCAAAATCGAGTCAAAACCCACAAACTATACATGATTTGGATGCATAATTTTTGGACAATAAGCTCATTAGGTTTTCATCGCGAAATTCGAAAATTTTTGGAACTGTGACAATTGCGTTTTCCGAATTTTTTTGGATTTTTTGATTTTTTTAAACAAATTTAATATATGTTGTTCATGCATGTTTTTCCCATGTAATTACGTTTCGAACGCCGTTTAGATCATGCAAAAAGCCCCAGTAGAACAGAAGTTATGCTCATTTGGAATTTCTTCCCTCAGGCTGGCTAGTGGCAAGTTTCGATTTTTGGGTGCCAAAATCCTAAGTCCATCCAAAACAATGCTTGCAACGCAAAACTGAATAAACTAGCAAAACTGGGCTCAAAACTGCATACATTTTTGAACCCCCTCGACCGGCATGGCCGAGGGGGTTCTCTGAAATCACCCCAGTTTTAGGCTGGTGGCGCTATCTATGTCACGACTAGCCATATATATATACATGTCCAGCCTGGGCATCCACGAATTCTTAACCGATTGACCCAAAACTTGGCAGGATTACGTATTGGCACTAGAGGTAGCCAGAAAAAGTTGCGGAGCATGCAGTTCTTTCTACATTTTGAGCAATGACCAAAAAATCACAAAATTTTGCCCTTAACTATGGGAGAAAATCGAAAACACAAGCAATTTTTGCCAAAATCGAGTCAAAACCCACAAACTATACATGATTTGGATGCATAATTTTTGGACAATAAGCTCATTAGGTTTTCATCGCGAAATTCGAAAATTTTTGGAACTGTGACAATTGCGTTTTCCGAATTTTTTTGGATTTTTTGATTTTTTTAAACAAATTTAATATATGTTGTTCATGCATGTTTTTCCCATGTAATTACGTTTCGAACGCCGTTTAGATCATGCAAAAAGCCCCAGTAGAACAGAAGTTATGCTCATTTGGAATTTCTTCCCTCAGGCTGGCTAGTGGCAAGTTTCGATTTTTGGGTGCCAAAATCCTAAGTCCATCCAAAACAATGCTTGCAACGCAAAACTGAATAAACTAGCAAAACTGGGCTCAAAACTGCATACATTTTTGAACCCCCTCGACCGGCATGGCCGAGGGGGTTCTCTGAAATCACCCCAGTTTTAGGCTGGTGGCGCTATCTATGTCACGACTAGCCATATATATATACATGTCCAGCCTGGGCATCCACGAATTCTTAACCGATTGACCCAAAACTTGGCAGGATTACGTATTGGCACTAGAGGTAGCCAGAAAAAGTTGCGGAGCATGCAGTTCTTTCTACATTTTGAGCAATGACCAAAAAATCACAAAATTTTGCCCTTAACTATGGGAGAAAATCGAAAACACAAGCAATTTTTGCCAAAATCGAGTCAAAACCCACAAACTATACATGATTTGGATGCATAATTTTTGGACAATAAGCTCATTAGGTTTTCATCGCGAAATTCGAAAATTTTTGGAACTGTGACAATTGCGTTTTCCGAATTTTTTTGGATTTTTTGATTTTTTTAAACAAATTTAATATATGTTGTTCATGCATGTTTTTCCCATGTAATTACGTTTCGAACGCCGTTTAGATCATGCAAAAAGCCCCAGTAGAACAGAAGTTATGCTCATTTGGAATTTCTTCCCTCAGGCTGGCTAGTGGCAAGTTTCGATTTTTGGGTGCCAAAATCCTAAGTCCATCCAAAACAATGCTTGCAACGCAAAACTGAATAAACTAGCAAAACTGGGCTCAAAACTGCATACATTTTTGAACCCCCTCGACCGGCATGGCCGAGGGGGTTCTCTGAAATCACCCCAGTTTTAGGCTGGTGGCGCTATCTATGTCACGACTAGCCATATATATATACATGTCCAGCCTGGGCATCCACGAATTCTTAACCGATTGACCCAAAACTTGGCAGGATTACGTATTGGCACTAGAGGTAGCCAGAAAAAGTTGCGGAGCATGCAGTTCTTTCTACATTTTGAGCAATGACCAAAAAATCACAAAATTTTGCCCTTAACTATGGGAGAAAATCGAAAACACAAGCAATTTTTGCCAAAATCGAGTCAAAACCCACAAACTATACATGATTTGGATGCATAATTTTTGGACAATAAGCTCATTAGGTTTTCATCGCGAAATTCGAAAATTTTTGGAACTGTGACAATTGCGTTTTCCGAATTTTTTTGGATTTTTTGATTTTTTTAAACAAATTTAATATATGTTGTTCATGCATGTTTTTCCCATGTAATTACGTTTCGAACGCCGTTTAGATCATGCAAAAAGCCCCAGTAGAACAGAAGTTATGCTCATTTGGAATTTCTTCCCTCAGGCTGGCTAGTGGCAAGTTTCGATTTTTGGGTGCCAAAATCCTAAGTCCATCCAAAACAATGCTTGCAACGCAAAACTGAATAAACTAGCAAAACTGGGCTCAAAACTGCATACATTTTTGAACCCCCTCGACCGGCATGGCCGAGGGGGTTCTCTGAAATCACCCCAGTTTTAGGCTGGTGGCGCTATCTATGTCACGACTAGCCATATATATATACATGTCCAGCCTGGGCATCCACGAATTCTTAACCGATTGACCCAAAACTTGGCAGGATTACGTATTGGCACTAGAGGTAGCCAGAAAAAGTTGCGGAGCATGCAGTTCTTTCTACATTTTGAGCAATGACCAAAAAATCACAAAATTTTGCCCTTAACTATGGGAGAAAATCGAAAACACAAGCAATTTTTGCCAAAATCGAGTCAAAACCCACAAACTATACATGATTTGGATGCATAATTTTTGGACAATAAGCTCATTAGGTTTTCATCGCGAAATTCGAAAATTTTTGGAACTGTGACAATTGCGTTTTCCGAATTTTTTTGGATTTTTTGATTTTTTTAAACAAATTTAATATATGTTGTTCATGCATGTTTTTCCCATGTAATTACGTTTCGAACGCCGTTTAGATCATGCAAAAAGCCCCAGTAGAACAGAAGTTATGCTCATTTGGAATTTCTTCCCTCAGGCTGGCTAGTGGCAAGTTTCGATTTTTGGGTGCCAAAATCCTAAGTCCATCCAAAACAATGCTTGCAACGCAAAACTGAATAAACTAGCAAAACTGGGCTCAAAACTGCATACATTTTTGAACCCCCTCGACCGGCATGGCCGAGGGGGTTCTCTGAAATCACCCCAGTTTTAGGCTGGTGGCGCTATCTATGTCACGACTAGCCATATATATATACATGTCCAGCCTGGGCATCCACGAATTCTTAACCGATTGACCCAAAACTTGGCAGGATTACGTATTGGCACTAGAGGTAGCCAGAAAAAGTTGCGGAGCATGCAGTTCTTTCTACATTTTGAGCAATGACCAAAAAATCACAAAATTTTGCCCTTAACTATGGGAGAAAATCGAAAACACAAGCAATTTTTGCCAAAATCGAGTCAAAACCCACAAACTATACATGATTTGGATGCATAATTTTTGGACAATAAGCTCATTAGGTTTTCATCGCGAAATTCGAAAATTTTTGGAACTGTGACAATTGCGTTTTCCGAATTTTTTTGGATTTTTTGATTTTTTTAAACAAATTTAATATATGTTGTTCATGCATGTTTTTCCCATGTAATTACGTTTCGAACGCCGTTTAGATCATGCAAAAAGCCCCAGTAGAACAGAAGTTATGCTCATTTGGAATTTCTTCCCTCAGGCTGGCTAGTGGCAAGTTTCGATTTTTGGGTGCCAAAATCCTAAGTCCATCCAAAACAATGCTTGCAACGCAAAACTGAATAAACTAGCAAAACTGGGCTCAAAACTGCATACATTTTTGAACCCCCTCGACCGGCATGGCCGAGGGGGTTCTCTGAAATCACCCCAGTTTTAGGCTGGTGGCGCTATCTATGTCACGACTAGCCATATATATATACATGTCCAGCCTGGGCATCCACGAATTCTTAACCGATTGACCCAAAACTTGGCAGGATTACGTATTGGCACTAGAGGTAGCCAGAAAAAGTTGCGGAGCATGCAGTTCTTTCTACATTTTGAGCAATGACCAAAAAATCACAAAATTTTGCCCTTAACTATGGGAGAAAATCGAAAACACAAGCAATTTTTGCCAAAATCGAGTCAAAACCCACAAACTATACATGATTTGGATGCATAATTTTTGGACAATAAGCTCATTAGGTTTTCATCGCGAAATTCGAAAATTTTTGGAACTGTGACAATTGCGTTTTCCGAATTTTTTTGGATTTTTTGATTTTTTTAAACAAATTTAATATATGTTGTTCATGCATGTTTTTCCCATGTAATTACGTTTCGAACGCCGTTTAGATCATGCAAAAAGCCCCAGTAGAACAGAAGTTATGCTCATTTGGAATTTCTTCCCTCAGGCTGGCTAGTGGCAAGTTTCGATTTTTGGGTGCCAAAATCCTAAGTCCATCCAAAACAATGCTTGCAACGCAAAACTGAATAAACTAGCAAAACTGGGCTCAAAACTGCATACATTTTTGAACCCCCTCGACCGGCATGGCCGAGGGGGTTCTCTGAAATCACCCCAGTTTTAGGCTGGTGGCGCTATCTATGTCACGACTAGCCATATATATATACATGTCCAGCCTGGGCATCCACGAATTCTTAACCGATTGACCCAAAACTTGGCAGGATTACGTATTGGCACTAGAGGTAGCCAGAAAAAGTACTAAGTCCCAGACCCCAAATCCTATGAAACATCGCTGTGCAGGGTAAATCAGGTAAGTGTTATTTTGAGTTCTGAGTATTACTTTTTCAGTTATGCATGCAGCAATATTAAATCCAGAATTAAATACTCAAACAGATGGCCGTGATGCTATGCGATTACAATTGAGAGCTTTATAATGCCATAAGTGAGCTTGTTTGAAAGTATAATCTTTTCGTTGACAAGTAGAGGGGGTTCAATTTAGGTGGCCTTGACTTCCCCATTCAGGAGAGGCCACCGGTATACTTGAACAAATATTCAGCTAAAAAAACAAATCCCCATTCTGCTTTCGCAATACTGACGAATGCGACGCGTTCAGCAAAACAGCTGCTTTGCGCGCTTCTCAACCGCCACCCGGTATGCTAAACAAAAGGCTGAGTTGCATCATTTCATTAAATGGGCTCGAGCTTTGTCGCTATTTTCTTATCAATCTATCTAGATAAATTTGAAAAAAGACGTTTCAAAATGGATCTACGGAAAAAATCTACGGATAGCCAGCCTACTATGGAATTCCAACTCTTCAATTGAATGTCACAGGATCAGCGAGCAACCTCCTGAAGAACAGCGCATGAAAATTGGAAATAAATGAAAACGAAGGCATTGCGAATACATTTAAATTAAATCATGCTGTTTATAGGTTAGGCTCATTTTTTGAACTGTTCCCTCGCGCCAGCCTAAATAATGCACTCGTAGATTGTGCTGCGAACACGGGCCTCTGCTTTGTTTACTTTCAACTGCTAGCAAGATTTGTCCACAGAGGACGAGCTTGTTCTTTGAGATAAGATTTCTTGGCCCTTAAACCTGTCCAGGCAAGTCTGTCAACACTGATTCATCACTTAGCTATTATATTTAGGCAGCCACTTTTAGGCAACAAATTATAAAACATTCAATCCGAACTCAAAGCTGAATGTTTCAAAACAAACGCTTTGGCGCTAAAAACAGGAAGGAGGGAGGAGGAGGAAAAAGGAGGGAGGAGGGGAGTGAGCGACCAAGCATGCCGTTGCCAAGTTGGTGGCGCTATATTTTTTTTCAAAGGCCCCCATACACTCAAAGTCATCCCATCAAGCTAATCACAACGACAGGCATTCATTGCACGAGTAGGCCCATTTCGCGCTGATGCAAGCTTGCCAGGGCTTTTCGGCAGGCAGACTTTGTTTGCTCAGGTGAGGTTGGTAGTGGGTGCTGCTCGTGTGTATCTATAGCCTATGAACACCTCCCTCCCTACATCTTCCACCACCCCCTCCCCTGACTTGTTCAAACATGACGCCGCCTCTAATGCAAAGCCCTCCAACTCATTGCACCACTTTGGCCCAGAGAGACACTGGAACCGCGCAATTGGCCCGTCCACCAGGAAGATCTGCAGCCAGGCCCCCTCTCCCCCTCTATTCACTCCCAGCCCTCAGCACCTCCTCTGCCGCATCCCCCGCGCGTGTGATGACTCACCACTTCCAGCCATTCCCCCCTTTCCAACTCCTGTCCCCTCCTCACTCTGGGCCCGCCCTGGCTTTTATTAGGCCAGCTAGCCATGTCTGTCTCGCTCATTTTTGCTCCTGCGCTGCAATGACTGGCGCTTCTTTGCGTGGGGCAGTTTTTGGCTGGAACTACGTCTTTGTTTCGTAGGCTGAGGCAATCACGGTCTTCCTTTTAGCACAGTTTTATGAGCAGTAAAGGGGAAGCAATTTTGACGCTGTTTAAGTCACTCTAGCAGGGCGCTAGGACATGTGCAGGAGATTTTCTCTGCCATTTAAATAGCCAGTGGCTCTGAAAAGAGGGGGCGAATGACGCGTCATGACGTCACTTTGTCTGGGCCTTCAGAGGAGCGACAACTTGTAACACAATTTTAGCCTTTCATGTAAATAATTATTGCTCTATTTCTTATCAATCTTTTTAGGGACCAGACAATTTTAGCAACGTTATTGCATAAATTCATAATGAACCAGACTTTATAAAGAAATTTTAGCCTTTTATGCTGAGATGCTGAAGCATTGACAGTTATGTGTCGTCCAAACTCCCTAAGGGTAGTTGGGACCCTTTAAACCCTCCCCCCCCCCCGCCTTCCAAGAGGTTGTTTGCCAAGTCTAGTGCTCAGCATGACAGGGGCGGAAAAGGGGAACATCCTACGGTAGGCATTGCGAACTAGGCTCCGTGCCCAAAGGGAGGGTGATGGGAATGCTGAGTCAGGGCCTGAGTTCGTCTGAGTGCTGCGACGGCGAAGTGGATGATAGAGCAGAAGACGAAGTTGCCATGGCAGCCCTCCTCCATGCCCACCCAGCCTGGGCCGCCAGCCCCCTTTGCTGACTCACACCTGGCCTGGCCCCCTTCGAGGTGCATTCTATAGTCCCGTCTGATCCGCCCTTTGGCCAGCGGCAGTTATGGCTGGGCCTCATGTGACAGCCTTGACTCACAAGACCCGGGGCTGCCCTCTTTTAGTCCTCCACTGTCCATTCCCCCACTGCTCTCCTCTTTGTTTGCCCCTTCCCCTTAGAGCGCGGTTGGCGGGCGCGCGCGACGGTGGAAAAGGGACTCTTCCATTTCGCCCGTCCCCATCCATGCAGTGGATTAAGGGACTCTTCCTTTTCGCCGGTGCTCATAAGGGACTCCTTTTCGCCCGTCCCCATCTGGTGCAAAAGGGCCTTCTATTCGCCCGTCCCCACGCGCCCGTCAACAGGTGTCCGCCATGAGATTGCAAGGCGTTTGCAGTGAGCCATCTCGGGCGGGCAAGGTTTGAGCAATGGCTGCAAAGTTTGGAATCGGCCTTCCTCATCCCATGCAGGCAGTAAACTGTTCACTATTTTGAATACTGGCTTAAAACACGTGTTTGAAGGATGCGTATGCGGACAATACGTTGGAGCTGCGGCTGAGTGCTGAATTTGAGGTACGCTTTTGCTCCCACACTTAATGTACTGTTCGCCAAAATAGAAGCCACCCTCAATAGCTAGAAAGTTGAAGCCCTTTGCTTAGCTTGAAGTTGAAATAGATTCAAACTGTGAGGCTTGCAAAAGCTTTATGTTTTTTCACTTGTGGTCTATTCTTTGCCTTGAGCAATTGTTAGAAACCAGTCACGGACAGTTTGATAATTATCACTCCGTTATTCACCAGTTTCACACATCAGAAGGCACCGCCTACAGCCAGCACCTACCAAATGCCGATAAGTTAGGTCTGGGATGATTGAGAGATCGTGCAAATCAAAGTGTGGCGAGTAGAGGCTGGTGAGTTGATGAGGGGGTTAAGAGTTTTGAATACAGGACTGAGAATCAGGAAAAAAATCTAGCCAATCTGACTGCCAGTTTTTTTGCCTTCAAAACGCTGGAATCGATAAAGTTTTGTCAGCTGGCTTTAGGAATAATCGAAAGATGTGACACCTGAGTGAACGCAGACCGAAGCTAGGAGGTGTCCATGGGTTCGGGGCTGGAAGGGGGCGTCGGCAGGCGACTGTTTTTGGCTCGTGCCTCCTGGATCTTCCTCCAGCGGCGCTCCTTCCTCTCAGCCCTCATTGCCGCCTTTCTACGAGCTTTCACCTCTTCTGGGTCCAAAGACTCCTTCAGCATTTGGGCGGCCTGAAAAGGCTGTGGATTCGGGGCTGCTTGCATATTCGACAACGACATATGTGCTAGGCAGCAAAAAGGGGCCAGTCCAAGATTCACGGCTTGAATAAAGATGCGAGCTTTTAATGGGAGGTCTGGGCAGTGGACGAAACCTCTTCTTGAACCTGTTACCACTGCTTCGGCAGCACATGCGAAGCAAACTACTCTTATCCAAAAACCAAAATGCTAGTGAAACCGAGCTCACTCTAGCTCTCAATCAAAGAGCCAAAGAACTCCCTTGAGGGGCTCCTGTACTCAGGAAACGTTCCTGCACTGCATATTTGAATTTTAAAGTATCAATCAAAGGGGACGGAAAGAGAGCTTCCTCATCTGGTTGTATGGCTCACACACAGCACCAAAGCACATCTGCTCTCTGTCTAAAGGTGTGAGCCGTTGAATGCTGCTTGGCGAGGCGGGGGTGAAGGCATTGTTTGATCAGACGCAGAGGGTCTACTCTAGAAGGCTAGTGCTAATACAATCGATATGCTTCCACAGAAACGCACTCCTTTAGGGAGGGGTTGTAACCGCGCGGTGCCCTCTGCCGCTGCCCCATTGCCGGGGGAGAAACCTTTTTGCTGTTTGCACACCCGAGCTCATTTAGCCCCCCTCCATTGCTTTGGGGTAAGGGGGTGCGGGAGGGTGCTTCGCTTTTGTTTCAAAAAGACCTGCCAGACTTTATGGCAATAGCAGCGAGCGATCTGCTTTGCAGAAGCCAAGTTTTCGGCTGAGTTCCCACTCGACGATCTCCTAGACACTGCTGATCATCCCTATTGCTCCACTGCTCATTGCCTGACGATCTTCCCCGTTCCTTTTTCAATTTCTTCTCCCCCAGCATTTTTTCATGAGCGAAAATATTTGCCTATATAGAAAATAAGAGTGTGGGCAATCGTGGCATGATAACAACTGTGGCACGAAGCTTGTAGGTAAGCTTTTGTTCTCAGACCTAGCGTGCTGCTCTTCTGCTCGCGCGAAAGATGTCTTAATAACCCCAGGAAATTAGCATTAGCACATCGTTAGTTCCGAACTTGAGGGCTTATTCTTTGTCTAGCCCTTTCGCCATTATTCGCTGCTGCTCTCTTTATGTTTTTGCTTTAAGCCAATGTTAGGAAAGAATAATAAACAACATTTTCATTGCTCCATCGCATTTCAAGCTCTCCGTTAATTACAAATCACAACGGGGAAAACGCTGGCCAAGACAACCAGCATTTGCGGCAACTGCCAAATTTTGGAAATGTAGCGTAGAGAGGATTAAGAGCCATAAAAGCAAGAAAAATACTCTTAGATTAGAAAAGTTTTAGATTAGAAAGAAAAATTTGGGCACTATTATCCAAATATTCTATCTCATCGCACTAGATTTTCTTTTTGATTTCCAAAAACTCGAAAATCGGTAAAGTCATATTAGCTTGGCTTTGCAGTGGGTGGAAGCATGAATGTTTATTGGCCTCTGCTGTGGAAGAATTAGGAGGTATCCATGGGTTCAGGGCTAGAGTTGGGCATGGGCAGGTGGCTGTTCCTCTCTCAAATCTGCTGTAACTTCCTAAAGCGGCGCCAGCAATGAAGGCTGATGGAGTGAGAGAATGGATGTGCGAGTAAGCGATGGTTGCGTGGGGGTGGAAGGAGGCCTAGAGCGCTTCGCAGCCCCAACCACAGCGATGGGGTGGGTGGGAGGAGGCATAGAGAGTCTCCAAACGGGGTGGGGTGGGAGGAGGTATAGAGTAGGCTGGGTAGGCAGGTGGGGTGGGAGGAGGGAGTCTCGACTCCAGCGCACTGCGATCAAGGCCTAACTACAGTCTATAAGTCCGTGTTCCTACCCCTCCCACCCCTGGCCCCCTTCTTTGCACAACTCGGCACCCCTGGTCACCCCTCGCATCTCATCTTACACCCACCTCTATGCGGCATTGTATGGAAGGCATGGATGGTGGGGCTATTTGCTTTAGGCTGGAGGCGGGGCCTCGGAGGGAGGGAGTTGAAGGCTTCGGAGTCAGCTCTATGCCGTCTTCGTTGTCTTCCAGTTATCTGCTGTGCAGCAGCCAAGTTTTTGGCTGAGCTCTCACTCTACGTTCTCCTAGACACTGCCCCATGACCACTGCTCCTCAGCTCATCGCATGGCGACATACCCCCGTCCAGTTTTTAGGCGCATTTTTTCATGAGCTCATGTTCTCGGTAGAAAAAAAGAGCGTAGGCAACCGTGGAATGAAAACAAGCTCGCTTGCAACCTTGCCCCACTCGCTTTCAGCACCCCTCTCCAGTCAGGGCAGGCAAAGGGCTGGGCATTTAAGTGAGGCCCTTGCAAATACGGTTGCGCAGGGTTGTGGTGAGGGCAGGCTTCTCTTGTGCATAATTGGGGGAGGGGTGGTAGGGGGGAGACGCTCTCTTGCGCATCCTTCGCTCATCCGCATTGGTTGAGGGAGAAGGCTCGACCTTTTGCAAACGGCAGGGCAAACGGAGAAGGCTCGGGCTTTTGCAAACGGCAGGGAAAACGGAGAAGGCTCGGGCTTTTGCAAACGGCAGGGCAAACGGAGAAGGCTCGGCCTTTTGCAAACGGCCAATGGCAGGGCTGCTAGATAGGGAATGCAACAGCAGAATTCCCATGCCCACCCTGCCGCTGCCCCATTGTAGGCATCTGGGTAAACCCTCTCCATGGGTCCGTCGTCTGCAGGACTTCATCCACATGCTCTAGCTGTAGCAATTGCAAATTGTGCATCGTAATCTACTTGCACTGCATTGCTGGGGGGTAATGGGGCGGGAGGGTGCTTCGCTCTTTCCCTATCGGCTCCCACCTTTTCAAACATTACCTCCCAGCCATTCTTAGGTCCAATCATGCTCCTACTGGATCCAAATTAGATTTTCAGCAATCGTTTTTTTCTTTTAACGCAGATTGTCATCATGAAGCTATCATTTCAGCGAATGCTGCTTTTTGCAGCAACCATAGAAATCAAGTGAAGCGAATAAATCCAGTTTTCCTGCCATGGTGAGTGTGGGCCTTTAGTTAGACTTAGACCGAGGCATATTCTTGGAATCTTACCTCCTAATCCAAGAAGCTGCAGGATGCCCCAAGCGACTACTACTCCGCCTCTCCCTTCTCCCAGGCTTTCTCCCCCGGAGACTGGCGTCTCAGCGGTAGCACAACTCCTGACCATGGAGTCTTCTTCCAAGAGCCTCTGGTTCCTTCCTTTCTTGGCTTCACCCTTATTCCTCACTGACCCCCACCTTCCTGGACAGGAGGAGTGGGAGACGCTGAGCGGCGAGCTCTTCTGGGAGCTGGTCAACCGGCCCAGCCCCGCCAACCACCCCTTCTTCGCCCCACTTCGCCCAGATCATCAGCCACAGGTACAGTAGGCCTAACTCAACCCTTTTGCAGCGGAGGAGGAATAGCAATGAGAGTGCAGGTGACCTGGATGAAGGAAGAGGAGGAGGAAGACAAGGAGGATGACGTGGAGGCAGAAGTGCTGGCCGCTTTGACTCAGAGTCGAGCTTCGGAGTGGAAAGCGCCGCCGTACCCCGGCTACGTCTGCCATGCCTGTGGCCGCGGCGACCATCACATCAGCTCCTGCCACAAGGTCCGCTCCTCTTCAGCCCTTCCCATCCACCCCCTTCCAACCATCCACCTGCAGCGCTACCGAGGGGACGGGGAGATGCCGTACCGGGGGGCCAAGGAGAGCCGCATCCACTTCCGCTGCCAGCGCAGTCGCTGCACCTTCAAATGGGCCCGCCTCATGCTCCCTAAGGAGGCTCGAGAAGGCCTGCACCAGCTCTCCTGCCCCCGTTGCGATGCCAAAGCTCCAAAGATCGTCAAAATGGTCACCCCAAATGCATCTTTCATACCCAAATAGTTTGCTCCCAATTCGCCTTCGGTTGACTGGAGGTGGATAGAAATGAGAATAAGGTGAAACATTGCAGGAAGCATTGGAGAAGGTGGATCCAACGCCGCCGACCCTTGCATCGTCGCCGATGCCCAATCAACGTCCCATCACCGGGCGAGGCACCTTCGTTTAGCCCAGATAGCCAGCTAAGCCATCCACGACATTACCCATCCACATTCCCTACCCGTCCCCCCCATCATCCTATTTGTACTCTATCATCTATTTTGGACTACTTTTTTTCGATTTAGTGCTTTCCGGTGGTAGGAATGTGATTCTCTAGCATTCTAGTTTCCTGTAATTTGACTGTGCTTTCATTTTTTTGTATTTTCAAGTTTAATACTGTTGTTTTCACTTTTGACGTGGGCATTGCTTATTTATTTGCATTTTATCCAATCAAACGCTACTTTTCAAGAAATGTTTGCCTAATCTGCATGGAAACTCAAACTATAGAAATGTTCTAATGATGTCGAATGGTCACAAGGAGATCAAAACTTTACAGCGAAGCGAAACGAAATCGTTGCGCGAATAGAAAATAGCCATGTATGATATCTGTAGGAAGCTAGATAACGTAAGCTACACATGAATCTGAAGCTGTAACGTTTGGCACTTTAATGCCGAATTCCGCTGAGAAACTGACCTGGGCGGACAATAGAAGGACGGAAACATAACTTGATTGAGCGCATGTAATGCGATAGATGGCTTTTGGTCCTTATTGGGGTCAATGAGGGTGAGGCGAAGGCGGGAGCCAGAACCTCCTGCATCTCCTTGTCTGAGGCCTCGGAGGTGGGTCAGGGCCAGGGCGAAGAGGTCATCGGGGCGGGCGGAGAGGCTGCAGAGCTTGTAGCACCTCCAAGCGTAGTGGACGCTGAGAGCCCTTTCAAAAAGGGTGAACTTTGCAAAGTTGCGGAAAACTAAATGGGGCTGAGCGCATTGGGTAGAGAGGACTAGAGGTGACCCTGTGAATGGCCTGCAGGAGAGCCTACTTCTTCTCCGGCTGAAGAAGCTGAAGAAGGCTGGCCGCGGTTTTCTGCAAAGCTCGCCTGAGCCTGCAGGGCTTTAGAAGGAACAGTGAAACTAACCAAATCCTTGCAGCAGAGATCCCTCATCTTGACCGGAACCTGACCCGTGTACACGGCCGCCATCATCAGCTGCATCAGGGCGGCGACGGGCCAGAGGGACCTCCCGTCCGCCCACTTCACTTCCACGCTGCCCAGGGGCGGGATGCAGAATGTGAGCCATGAGCCGTGAGCCATGAACAAAAGATAGGAACGTGAGCCACCGTGAGCCATGAATCCACCCTGTCCCATGTCCGCTGATGCAGAACATAAGCCATGGCATGAGACAATGTCTCACGGTGGCTCACCATGGCTCACGGTTGCCATGGCTCATGTCCGCTGATGCAGAATGTGAGCCACGGACATGAGACATTGTCTCACGATGGCTCACCATGGCTCACGTCTGCCATGGCTCATGTCTGCTGATGCAGAATGTGCGCCATGGCGTGAGCCATGAGACAGGTTCATAGGAGCTCATGTCCGACCGCCTACCCCTGCTTCCATGGTGAGACATGGCTCTGTTCGTATTGGCAAAGTGTTTTGACCCTGGGTTTAATCTGGCTATGCTCTTTCCAAAGGACAATATTGATTTTAAATAAAATTGAATAGTGGATAATAACGAATGGTTTTTTAACAAAATTGCTGATAATTTGCATGATGATGGTTATGTATTGTAAGCAATTTTGGCACATGGTGTAATTTTTTGTTTTTTTGTCCAAAACCTAAAATTTTGATGCTTCAAAATACGAAAAATCATAAAGCAAGTTTTTTAATGAAATCAGCTGAATTGTGTCAAGTACTTCTGTCATGGTGATATCTTCAAGCTGTTAAAAAGAATGTAACTACGGCATATAAAAATTCCTACATCAATTCATAAGTATTGTTTCCCTTTTATATCATTGGGGAATTTTTAATATATCCCGATTTATGATCATAAACCTCAAATCTTGAGGTTTCAAAAATTCTAAGATGCATAAATTAATGGATTTTTGATAAAATCACCTGAATCATGGCAATAAAATTTTTACAGCTAAGAATACCTTGTTTTTGGCAAAAATTCACTTGGAAAATTGTAAAATGGAAACTTGATAAATGTGATTTAAAATGGAAACTGCTGACATGGAATTTTATTCTTTTCCCTAAACCAACAGATCATTACGACCAAGCATGTCCATCATCATGGCAAATCGTGTCTATCAGATCTGAATCAGCCGTTTGCCACGGTAAGCCGCCGTTTGCCACAGGCTGAGACATCCGATGGGATGGCAAATGAAGGCTCAGACTTCTGCATCAGCCCTTTTCCATCGTCGGACGCCGTGAGCCATCCCATGCGCGTCCCATGTCTTGTCGTGGCAAATCATGGCTCACATTCTGCATCCCGCCCCAGGCCTCCCGGCTGCTCTATCTCAATGCCACCACTTCAAAACCCGGCTTTCTCCGACAAAAAGGCTGTGTACCTTGAGCAGGAGTCGACGAAGGAAGGCAGAGTCAGTCTGTTCCTTTTGCTGGGCTGGGAGGAGACTGAGAGGCCGCAGCGACGAGGTGCAGATCTCCAGCCAGAGCACCCCGTCCTGCCTCGGCTTTGTCAGGCCTTTGACGCACAGGCCGCAGTCCTCCGTCAGAAAGTCCTCCGTCCTAGAGCTTGTGCCCGTCTTCCAGGCATCTTCTCCTTCATAGCGCACCACAGCCCTCTTCAAAGAGGCCTGGAACTCCAGCACACCCTCCAGGGCCGTCTTAAGACAGACCCCGATCGACAGCTTTTCTTCATTGCTCAGCCACAGCACCCAGCTGAAGTCCTGTCCGTGGACGAGCGTCGTGAACTGGGTTGTAGTCGTCTTTGCAGCCTTTGCGGTGGCAGGGGATGCTGAAGGCCAACTTGAAGACGCTCTTCTCACCCATCTTTTTCATCCTCTTACTAGTCTGCCTAACGAAAGGCAGTTGCAAGCGAGATGTTGTCGGAAACTGCGCTACCGTTTTTTTGCGCATAAAATCTGACACGCCTCCCCATGCCAGCCAGGCGAACGGGGGAGGCGAAAGGGGGGCGAGATGAGCTGTCCGCGCGCTCATTGGCTGGCATAGAGCCAGGCCTCCAATGGGTTCACAGGGCGAGACTGTGGGCCTGAAAAGCGTCTCCCTGGCTGCCAAGTCCAGGAAGACGAGACGCTGCCGAGTGCACCCTTCCCCCAGCAATTAAAAAGGACAAAGCAAAATTACGAATTAGCAAATTATTTGAGCAGATATTACGAATGCTTTTGTTTGAAAGCCCAGCTTTAAAAGCGCCATACTTCAGGGGTGCTTGATCGAATTAACGAGGATTGATTTTCCAGAGTTAAAGGATACATACGACGTAAACATTTTTAACGAAAAGTTATAGGAAGCATAGCATTTTTGATTGACACGTAACGAAGCATAGCAGCGGCACCCAGCTTGACAACGCCCTTTCATTTTTGCGATGCTTTGCTCCATTCCATTACCCGTCACCACTAGATATGTTATTTGCAGCGACACTGAGCTGGCTGGCTAACGTTCTTTCATTTTAGCGGCGGTTTGCTTCATTCCTGCCTCATAAGCGTGCACCAGCCACAATTGTTTGCAATTAACCCACTTGCTAGTTGCTACCAATGCTGCACTTTGCGCAGTTGCCACTGGCTCGGTGGCATTGGGTTCGCGAGAGACTGAATCGCGAATAATTCAAACATTAGTTTGTGCCTCATTCAAACTTACTCGCAGGATTATTCTTAGGAGTTTTTACCTCTTTCAAAGTTTTTCGCTGGGTGAGGATCACTTTTTATCGAACAGAGCGGATATAAGCGTTTTTGGGTAGTGTTAAAAAAATTTGACTCAGAAAAGGGAAATGTGACGCCTGGATCTGAGTTACCTAGGTCCTAAAATGTACGAATCCACGCGTCGCATTTCAATTTTAGCCGTCACATTTTTTGCTCATCATTATGCAGTAGTGCTAAAAGAATGCGACCAGTCAAAAAATGCGACCCCCAAAATGGAAATGCGAACATTGGTTTCTAATGTATTTGGACCCCAGAAGCACAAATCTGGTGGTTGCATTTCCTATTTCAAAGTCGCATTCCCGATTTCGGCCCATTCAATGTCTCATTAAGGCTTATTTAGGTCTACAGCCCAATTTCACCTTCTTATGAGGAATACAACTCCCAAATTGGAAATGCGACCCTTGGTTTATAATGTATTTGGACCCTAGAAACACGAATCTGGTGGTCGAATCAGTCAATCACAGTCATTTGCATGCAAAGTAAAAATTCAGCATTTTTCGGCTCAATTAATTCCTAGCAGTGATGCCCTCGTCAGTTTTCTCTGTGCACAACTTGCCTAGACGATAGATATGGGCATAGGAGACCGAGTCAGCGCCTATTGAGACGTTACAAGCAGCAGTTGAGCACACTTTGAAACACATGAGTCTTTATACCTCCAGACTTTGCGGGTGGGTGGCCTAGTGGTAAAGTTTCCAACTTTGCTCTAGGTTGTCCTGGGTTCAATCCCAAGCTCGCTTTCTGCTTCGATTCATCTCCAGCGTGATGATTATGCCACGCATTCTGCTTCGATTCATTCAGCGTGTGAATTCCACGCTTTCTGCTATTCAATGCGTGAGGATTTTTCCACGCATCATGGGTAAGCGTGTGACTTCCACGCTTATTTTTTGCTCTTGCTACACTTTTTTTAACTCCACTGGCTAAGCTGATGTAGGCAACGCCACAGTTGGACTTTTTTTGACCCCCACTGGCCTAGGTAGAGGAGGTGATGCTCGCACTAGGTTTCATTCATTGAGCCCGACTGAAAGGATTGTCGCCCTCATCAATCTTCTATGAGCCACAATAGACCAGACGATGAAGCCTTGGTCTTCTATTAGGTCCCAGTGTTCTTGGCAAAGCAGGGCGCATGTCCGGACTATGCTAGCTCCCCCCCCCCCCACTTATACTTCCCCCCCCCCACTTAAATAATCCCCCCACTTACACAATCCCCCCCCCCACTTAGGCATGACCTAGGCTTTGGAAGGCTTAGGCTTAGTTTTAGGTAGAAATCCGGAGTTTGATGCTACATCCCCCCCCCACTTATGATGCTACATCCCCCCCCCCACTTAAGCATATTTTGACTTTATATGCTAGCTCCCCCCCACTTATGAAGTTAAGTGGGGGGAAGCTAGTATCAAAAGTCAAAATATGCTTAAGTGGGGGGGATGTAGCATCATAAGTGGGGGGGGGGGATGTAGCATCAACAACTCCGGATTTCTACCTAAAACTAAGCCAACGGCTAAGTGGGGGGATTATATAAGTGGGGGGGGGAATGGGTAAGTGGGGAGGGGGGATCATTTAAGTGGGGGGGGGAGCTAGCATAGTCCGCATGTCCCACATTCCATGGGGGGCCAGAGACACCTTGTCACACCTTGTCACTTTGTCACCTTCAGAAGGCAGTATGTCTTAATTGGGACTTGGGACAATCGGGACACTCAGGACACTGCTCAGGACACTCAGGACACTCATAATATGCAAAATTAATTGGGACACTCATCTTGAATCATGGATAGCGCAGGCCCTAGGGTAGCTAGGCCAGAAATTCCAACGCCACACGATTGCTGGAAGTCTGCTCATTTGCCTACAATTGGAAAATCTGAGAAATGTTCAGTAGATCTTGAGAAATTCAAGTTTTTCTGAAAAGAGTCAGAAATGGGACACTCTGAATGCCCCAAATAGGCAAAAATTAGTTAGGACACTGACCAAAAATTCGGGCGCAGTGTTCCAAATAGTAACGTTAAGTTTTTGGGACACTGCTATGATTGTCCCAAGTAGCATCTACAATCAGTGGGACACTCACGTAAGTTGCTGGTAAGGCAGAAAATTTAGTTATACTTTATGCTTTGGTTCCAATGACAGGATGGGCATGACTGCTAGACCAGTTGGTAAGGGAGAGAGTGATTTTTGTTGAATTGCTGGTAATTATTGATACCTATTTTACATTACTGCGCTGTAGTGTTTCCCTATTAGAAATACCTTGAAGAATTTTGATACTACTAACATCAGATCTTGTCACCATCATTGAAATGGAGAGAAAATAAAGCATCTTGGAAAATGTCTGGAGTGAGAGCACGTGAAAACTCTGCTGGTTATTTTTTGACTCTGCGCACATAGGTGGGTTGAGATAGCATCTGGAGCTGGCGATTGCATCTGGGTATAGCATTCGCACAGCACACACTCTGGGCACACTCAGTATGCAGTATCTACATAAAGCCCCACTTTCACCACTCCCCTTCACTTTCTCTGCATTTCAATGATGGAGACTATGTCCGATGTTAGTGGTATCAACATTCTTCAAGGTTATTCTAATAGGGAAACACTAGAGTGCAGCATTGTAAAATGGGTATCAATAATTACCAATAATACAACAAAAATCACTCTCCCTTACCAACTGGTCTAGCAGTCATGCCCATCCTGTCATTGGAACCAAAGCATAAAGTATAACTAAATTTTCCACTTTACCAGCAACTTACGTGAGTGTCCCACTGATTGTGGAAGGCTGGAAGCTATTTGGGACAATCATAGCAGTGTCCCAAAAACTTAACGTTACTATTTGGGACACTGCGCCCGAATTTTTGGTCAGTGTCCTAACTAATTTTTGCCTGTTTGGGACATTCAGAGTGTCCCATTTCTGACTCTTTTCAGAAAAACTTTAATTTCTCAAGATCTACTGAACATTTCTCAGATTTTCCAATTGTGGGCAAATGAGCAGACTTCCAGCAATCGTGTGGCGTTGGAATTTCTGGCCTAGCTACCCTAGGGCCTGCACTATCCATGATTCAAGATGAGTGTCCCAATTAATTTTGCATATTATGAGTGTCCTGAGTGTCCTGAGCAGTGTCCTGAGTGTCCCGATTGTCCCAAGTCCCAATTAAGACATTCTGGGCCTTCAGAAATTTGCCTCTTTTATAGCAAGAAAATGTAAATTTTACTAGCTGGCGCAAGTTTAGTGTACAATTATCATGTTTAAGGGCAATTTTTGTTTAAAGGGAGGGTATCAGAAATGACGGCGGCACCAATTTCACTGAGACTTATTTGGAAGGTAATTGGTTGCCAGTGTATCTTGCAAAGCATGTTAGCTACTCCTAAAACAGCTCTTGTTTTCAGATAGAGCATTGCTAAATAGCCCTTTTTAAAAGCTATATATTGTTTGTAAAATGATCAAACTGAATGAGGCTCATATTAGCAATTAATAAATTATGCGAAACATAAAGTGCTTGAGTAGAAACGCAAGGTTTCCGACAAGAAGAATCTTGACAGATTTTAAGCTTTATTGGATGTTGAAGAGCCAAATAGAGACAAATGATGTTTAATAGCATGGAAACATGGAGTGGGCAGGAAGGGGTTAAAGTAAGGGAGGCCCGGATGACGGTTGAAAAATAAATTTGGAAGTGGTTTTACGTTTTAACCTCGTTCTCAGTCATTCCAATGTCTTTCTGAGCTCTGTTTTTTGCTAAAACTGCCGAACGAACTGAACCGTTCAGAAATATAGCTCATTTTGCACAAGAATGGCTAGGTAAATTACAGCAGTCCTGGAAATGCTCCGGCAGGTTTATGGGTCTGCTCATAACCTAGTTTCAGGTTTTAATAACTTAATATACATGAAAGCTGGTGCCCTGACGTTGGAGCGCCAAGTGCGACCAGAATGCGGGCGTTTCTTCCTCAACAAATGCGTCAGCATCACTGGGGAAGAGTACCGAAAAATGGGCAATGAAAAGAGAATCAAATAATGGGCCTGCCCATGCTGCTTGGCGCCATAGGAGAAATAAGTGGAGAGCGGAAATAAAGAGGAAATAGTACAAAAAATAATTTGGTTTACTGTGCTTTCTGTTTAATTAATCAACACTAATCGTATAATACGTAATGGCAACGAATCTTAATTACTCACTCAATCCATGTTTCGTTAATTAATAACTTTATAAACTTTTATCATTGAAATCAAGGGTGGCAACTGTCATCAAGTCTAAATGATGGCTAGAGGGCTTCCTGAACCGTCTATTATACCATGGAGGCATGACTGACCTTTGATATAATGGAGTGTCGAGGTAGTAAAATTAATAAAGGAGGCCCGGATGCGAAATTAAATAAATTTCCAAAGTGGCAATTTGTTTTTAGCTTGTTCACAGCCATTTTTGCACCTTTTCTTGCGCTGTTTTTTTTCAAAAATACCAAAGAAACCGCTCCAAACGATGAGCACACTTAAATCAGCCTAAAATAAAACCCAGACTCATGATCTTAAATCTGCCGTCCTGGGATTTTATTCAGTACTTAAGCCTTTAATTACAATTATTAATGTTTCATACATTTGTGCGTTATTAATGCAGTTAATAATTAATGTTCAATTCATCAAAAACAATCCATAGATCATAAATACTTGTCGTGTGTCTATGATTCAAGAATGCGGTAAAACCTAAAAGCAAGGGCATCAAACTGCGCAAAGAGAGCATGAGGTGCCTGTTTCGGAAGAACATCACTCGAAAAAAAAGATGGAAGGGGAATACGTTTGTGAGGAATGTGGCGAGGGTGTTATCCTAGTCTGAACACTGCACCCGGTACTGGAATGAAGCCTTTGCGCCCAGATTTGGTCACTCAGTCAATTTAACCTTTGTTTTGCTGCTTGTAGTCTTTTTTATTCGTCTAACAAATATATTATACAATTTGACCCAATAAACCGCACCTCTAATGTTTCTGACATTAACCACTCTAGTAATGTATTATTAAATAATCATCTTAATTTCACATCAAGGACTGATTTATACCAATGCTTAAAATGTAGAGTCGCTGATGGCAACTATTGTTTCAATGGTGCAATGTGACAGAATATAATTTTTGGCAAGTACCAGAAAATTTATTTATCTCCATTTTAACACTTGAATCAATCAAACTAACCGAATCGAATTAAAGGTAGAAGTGAAGTTATTGAAACATCGCCTATCTGAGTAAGTCAAAATGTAGGGACCAGGTACATTTTGGGCTGCTCGCAAAATGTCGCATCGAATTTCCATACATTTTTTGATCAAACGTTTAGATTTTGCTCATATCTAGCCATTTTTGTTGGGGCGAAATGGGGGAAAATCATCTGATTTTTTGACGATATTTTTTATAACTAAAATTAGATTCTCCTATGCTTCAACACATGAAACTTTGAGATTTTTTAATCAAAATTTTAACACCAACTTGCAAAAACCAAATATGCTTGCAAGCTTACTTTACCTAGCTCTGCTCATAAAAAAAAACTAGGCCCGATCTGAGGTGGGTGACATTTCTGATACTCTCCCTTTAAAATACCGTTTTTAGCCAAAAAAAATTTCAATACTTTTTAACATCAACCATTTTTGACTAACTCCCAAATGAGCCTCAACTCAACGCCTCAATATTTTTACCTAAATAAGATGCGACCACCAGATTTGTGCTTCTGGGGTCCAAATATGTGGTGTAACAGCAGGAACATAGCGAGATTCTCTTTCGTAGGTCACCGGAAGAGGCCCGGAAAAGCCGGGAAGGAGAGCGGAACAGGTTAGGGCATCTTGGGGGAAAATAGACAGACTGATCCCGGCCTCCCTTCCGCCCGCCACGTCAACATGGGACGGACGAAACAGGTTTGGGAAACACTTACAAAGAGAGAAGTGAGCGGCGATAGGCATGCAGGCCATGCGCTGTGAGAGGAAGAAAGGGAGGAGTAGGAGGGGCAGGGGCTGGCTCGTCCACGTCCTCCATCCGCTCCACCGCTCCCTCCCCACTGTCCCGCTTGTCGACCACGCTGCCTTCCTCCTCCGTCCCCGCGGAGTTGCTCGGGTAGTCGGACTTGTCCTCGGGGCAGATGCTGGAGAGCAGGTTGAGCTCTAGGGGCACGAGATGGCTGACGGAGCGGGTGCTGCTGTAGCCAGAGGCGTCGGTGACCTCGACGTAGCGGAGGACGCTGTCAGGGCCAGGGAGGAGCTTGTCCACCTTGACCAGCTTCCAGTTGGCCCGCTTGCTCTTCTCCACCAGGAGGCAGACAGCTCCCAGCTCCAGCTCCACCGGCTGGCCTTGGCAAAGTTGATGGAGGTGTTGCTGGCAGAGATGAGCCTTGTACTCGGTGCTCCAGCGATGCCAGAACGCGTCCATGAGCTCTTGGCGATGCTGAACTTGGAGGCGCAGGAGTCGGGCGGGGCAAGAGCTGGGCAGTGGAAGCAAATCTGGCAGGAGGGGTGCTTGAAGCTGGACATGAGGTGAGAGTAGGTGGGCCGGGGTGAGAGGGAGGAGGTCTTGGGGGTTGTCGGTGAGGCTGGTGAGGGGGCGCTGGTTGAGGACGGCCTCGATGAGGCAGAGGACGGTGCCGAGCTCAAAGTCGCTGACCTTCTGAGAACCCAGCGAGGCTCGCAGCGGTCCCTTGACCAAGTCCACCATCTTCTCCACACCTCCTTGCCGCCATGGAGCTCGAACGGAGCCAAAGGAGAGTCGGAGCGAGATGTAGGAAGGGAAGGCGGAGGCAAGGTTGGCGAAGCCCTTGAATGCAGTGGCGCAGTCCAGGTACACGGTGCCGGCAGTGAGTCCGCGCCTGGCCCACATCCTCTGGAAGGCGCTGACGACGGCCGCTGTGCTGTAGTTCTCCAGCACCTCCAGATGGAGGCCTCGCGAGACGCAGCAGCTGAACACCGCCACCCACCTCTTTTGGTAGTGTCGGCAGGAGTAGTTGTAGACGTAGAGGGGGCCCAGCTGATCGAGTAGGAGGTGGTGGAATGGAGGAAGATGAGGCTGAAGTCGCTGTCGGGGAAGGAGTCCAGGCGGAGGCCGGGGAAGAGGACGTCGGGCAGCCCGCACGCAGACCCCGCAGCCTCGCAGCGCTCGCTTCACCCCTGGCACTCCTTGCGTAGGCCAATGTCGGAGACGAACTTGGGCCAGTACTTGAGCCGGGCCAGCGTGGAGTAGTTGCTGATGAGCCTGGAGAGCAAGAAGGAGGGCCAGGTGGCAGGAGCCAGGCAGGAGCGCCGGAGACTCCTCCGCCATCCGTGTCCCCACGCGAAGCAAGCCGTCCTCAGAGAGGAAGACGGAGAGCTGTTTGCAGATCTTCTCCTTGGAGAAGCCCTTCTGCTGCAGGTCGGAGTAGAGGGTAGGGTAGTAGCGGAGCTGGGTCTGGCGGGTGAGCATGTGCAGGGCCTCTGTCTTCTCTGCGTTGGTGATCCCTTCTCCTCGGCCTTGCCTCTGGCGGCAAAGGAAGCGAAGGGGTAGGGCGTAGGCGCAGAGGACCTTGTTGAGGTCATTGGAGGAGTCCAGGATCCGGTCGATGACGCTCCAGTCCTGCTCGCGGCCCGTCCTGGCCGCCCCCAAGGCCTCTGCCGCCGGCTTCTTCTGCTTCTTCTCCCCCAGTCGACTCTCCTCCTCCTCTGGTGAGAAGGAAGGCGGAGTCCAGGCCGGCCATTGCGCGAAGGGCAGGCGAAGGAAGCTGGGTCCAGTGTAGTAGTTGGACTGGAGTAGAGAAGAGAGGGCCTTGGGCTTGGTGAGGATGTCGGCGGCGTTGTCCACGGTGGGGACGAAGCGTCGCTCGTAGCCCTGGAAGCTCTGGGACAGCTCCTCCACCTCCAGCGCTCGCCTTGCCTCGTATCGACGGAGTCCTACTGGGCGCTGTAGCCAGTAGAGGACCACCTGAGAGTTGATGTAGTGGATGAGGTGGTTGAAGCGGATGAAGGAGCCGAGTTGGTGGAGGGCGAAGCGCAGGAAGCGCGTAGCGATGACGGCCACCCACATCTCGATGCAGGGAATGGTGATGAGGAGGCTCTTGCGGGAGGAGGGGACGAGCTTGGACTTGGCCGCCAGGAAGACGGCCTGTCCCGCCTGGACCACATAGGCCACGAATCCGTAGGCTGCGCCGCCACCGTCACTGAAGATGATGAGGTCGGCGGGCTGGTTGGGGTCAGAGACGAGCTTGCGCGGCAGCTTCACGTCGTCCAGCTGGCTCAGCTCCTGCTCTAGTCGCTGCCAACCCTCTTCCACTCCTTTCCCCACCCACTCTTCCCACCCCAGCCCAGAGGGCACTCCTGTGTGAAACAGGAGGCGAGCTTGGAGTAGGAAAGGGGCGAGGAGACCATAGGGATCGTAGAAGCAAGAGATGGCGGAGAGGAAAGCTTGCTTGGTGAAGGGGCCGGTGAGATCGTCGAAGACGGGCTTGAGGGGGCTGACGAAGTCACCGCCGACGTCCCACTCCACGCCCAGGTTGCGGATCACCTGCTTCAGCTGTAGGTCCGGCTCTGGCACTCCCTCCAGCACCTCTGGCACGTCCAAAGAGAGCTGGCACAGATGGAGCTTGGCGGAAGCGAAGAGGGCGATGAGGCCGGAGATGATGCGTTTGGCGTCCTTGGGGTCGGTGAAGGGGAAGACGCCGTTGTTGACGTAGAAGCTGTCGGCGAGAGTGCGCAGCTCCTTGGGGCGAAGTCCATGGCCAGCTCCCGACTCGGCTGCATCGTCGCCCAGGCGCTTGAGGCAGGCGAGGAGGAGGTTGGGGCTTGGACTGGCCCCCATCACCAGCCTGGCGTACTTGTAGACGTCAAGGTTGTGGTTGGAGAGGGGCTTGCGACGATCTCGGGGCAGGAGGATGCGTAGGAGGTCCTGGTGCTCGGGGCGGACGGCGATGCCATAGAAGGCGGCAGAGACGTCAGTGATGAAGACGTGCCTGCCCGCCCGGAACTTGCACTGCAGGCCAAAGAGGTTGGAGATGCGGTTGTCCCCCGTGCGTAGGCAATCGTTGAGACTCAGGCCCTCCGAGGTCTTGGCGGAGCAGTCCAGAACTGGTCTGCACTTGGTGAACTCCGCGCCATACTTGAACACTGGCCGGTGGGGGATGTAGTGTAGGAGGGGAGGTGTGGAGGAGGTGACGACGGGCTCGATGATGCCTTCCTTGGCAAACTTGTCAAACTCGGCGTAGTGCAGGGCCATCTCCTCGGGGCTGTACTTGGACTCCAGGCGGATGCCGCGAGAGAGGGCGCAGCGGAAGTTGGAGGTGAGGTGGTTGATGGAGTCCTTGACGGGGAGGCCAACAAGGAAGCGTCCGTTCTCCATGCGGGAGATGTCGAACTCCTCGTCCTGCTTCGACGGCTTCTCGTACTCCGCTGCGATGCCCAGGTAGTCCAGGTCGGTCTGTCGCTTCAGCTCCTCCTCCACTCGTCCGTAGGAGAAGAGGAAGGCTTGGGTAGGAGGGGAGGAGGCCTCGGAGAGGAGGCGCCGTTCCACCCGTCCCTTGAGCAGATTGCCGTAGGGAGTGAGGTAGCAGGTGAGGCCGGCGGCGACCTTGACAGCGGTGGCCTCGGGGCCGGTCACGTGCTTGCTGTAGTTGACTCCGAGGAGGATGTCCAGGCGGATGGAGCGTTGGGTGGAGGATGGAAGGTTGAGGTAGTGGCCTGGAGGGAGTCGCTGGAGGAGGTCCGGATGCAGCTCAAAGCCACCCACCACCACCGGCGCCGCCACCTCGTCTGCCAGTAGAGCAGCCACCGGGAGCACTCGTCCGTCCTGTCGCAGAAGCTCCAGGTCCATGTATTGCGTCCTCACGTACTTGGTCTGTCCATCGCAGGCGGTGGAGAGTGAGACGTGAGCGGAGCCGTAGGCGCGGAGGCCCAGCCGCGAGGCACAGTCTTTGGTAATCCAGGTGAAGGATGAGCCGTCATCCGCCAGCAACTCCACCCGCTTCCCTTTCTCCGGCCCTTGGGGTTGTAGGCATTGAGAGTGCAGAGGGCATGAAGAGTGTAGGGGAGGTTGTGGTCCACTGAGCTGCTAGGCCGGTGCAGGCGCTGCCGGGGTTGGCTTGGAGGGTGGAGTGGAGGATGGTGTGGTGCTTGGCCTGACACTCCTGGCAGTGGCCCTTGTTGCGGCAGTCCTCGGCCTCGTGTTGCTGTCGGAGGCAGTTGAGGCAGAGGGGGATCTCCTTGGCTCGGCGGAGGCGAGCTTGGGGGGTGGCATACTTGGTGCAGTCGCGGGGGTAGTGGTTGTCGTCGCAGAAGGTGCAGAAGACGGCACTCCCATCTGCACGACAAAGCTTGGGCTTGTCTCCGCTCGGGGCCTGTGAGGACTTGTGAGGCTGGCTGCCGGAGCTCTCCCGGTTGCCAGAGCTCTTCTGGTTCCCAGAGCCCTTCTGGTTGCCAGAGCCCTTCTTGCGCTTCTGTGAGGTTGGCTGAGGCGACGAGCGCGGTCCAGACTTGCCCAAACAAGACTGGCCAGCTCCCAGGAGAGCTGCTCTGGAGGAGATGGAGGTGGAGGGGGCA
>JASANA010001862.1:0-31529 GCA_030248095.1 Ptycholaimellus sp. GST1_10
CCTTGTCTGACGACTGACTACCTGGGATTCTGCTCAATTTGGGAAGAATCTGGAATAGGGAAGACAGGAGCATGAGTGAGAGGATGGAGGTGATGAAGGGAGGACTTGGGTGGTGGATGGACTGCGGAGGCTGTGGCTGCGTGAGCTGTGAGGGCTGGCAGGGGTGTGGAGCGGATGTGGATGCTGTTGTTCTTGGCTGCTCTGTATGCCCAAGCGCATGCTCTGGGGCAATGACCCTGGCATAGATGAGGGAAGAGTTGCTGGATGCCACTGTGTTGCTTTCCTTTGTCAGGTGCCTTCCTTCCCTCTTGGGGCCTTGGCTTCGAATATGATGGAGAGGTATCTCAAGAGTGTGGTCTGGAAGCAAAGGGCGGTGTGATGAGCTTTTATTGGCACACGTTGCAGACATAGGGGTCCTACAGCTGGGGGATGCAATGGCCACTTCCTAGACAGCAGTAGCACCGAGAGCGTTTGAAGATCTGGTTCTTGTGGGCGGTGGGGGTGGCGTAAAGAGTGCACTGCAAGGGCATGTGTTTATCATTGCAGAAGGGGCAGAAGTCCTTCTTGTCATCCTTGAGACCTTCCTGCCACCCTTGCTCGGCGACTGTACTGACTCCAACTCTGGCTGCTTCGTCTCCTTGGCAATCGTGGCCCCCGCCGTGAGGAGGGAGGGACCAGATTTAGATTTGCTGCCTCTTTGTTTGGATTGAGAGGGAGGAGGGTTTTGTGTAGGGGCTAGTCTCTTCCGCTTCCTGTTCCAGGAGGATAAGGTGTTTGAGGGAGATTTGATGGGATTGAAGGGGGTAGAGACGGTTGAGGAGTCTGGAGCGGATTTCTTCTGGTAGTCGCTCAAAGACAGTGGGGGCAAGGTGCAGGAGTGTGGTGTCGGCCAGCTGGCACGTGTCTGTTTATCAAAATTAAGATCTAGCAATAACCCCTAAAACATACACTTGGGTCGAAAAGAGGGGCTGGGCGCTGACGGTTCGCCTTGCTCCCTCGCGCCAGCCCAATTCCCTCCTCTAGCTATCGGCCTATCGCATACTTGGGTGTGGACTTGTTTTCAGATCCCAGGTGTCCTTTCAGCCAGCCAGTGGAGAGCAGATTCGCCAGGCCGCCCATGTCCCCGTCCTCACCAAAGAGCTTTACTCCGCCGAGGTTTTCTCCTCTTAATCGACAGCTAAATAAGGAAAACGCAGCTTACTGCTTTGACCTCGACTTTACTTGTTTGACCTTTTGAAGCAATACTTGTGTTGTATTTTTACCTTTTTACCCTTTTTTTAAAAACACGACTTGCAAAATAATCCAAATTTCCAGCGCCAATCGCTCAGCTTTGTGCCAAGTTAAATCATATCGATGATTGAAACAAAATTCAATCTTTAGTATAACCCTCCTCCCAATCAGTATCAGCCATTAGAGACATTGAGATCCAAAATGAGCTGCAATTGAAGGCAGGGCAGGGGCGAAAGCCGGCAGCCTACGGCCCACTGGATCGTCGAATGGGGCTGTCGAGTCTGAGCCAGCAGTGCGAGACGTGTCAGCTGGGTCTGGACGAGTGTGTGGGCCACTTCGGCTACCTCAACCTGGAGCTGCCCGTCTTCCACGTCGGCTACTTCAAGCACATCCTACATCTCCTACAGTGCATCTGCAAGGTGCCTCCATTAGTTACCGGCTTCCACCCACTTTGCTGATGTTTCATTCAGATGGTATAGTAGACTGAATCCTACTTGAGCCAATCACAAGGTTCTAGGTAACACTTTGACTTTTGAAGGAAATGAGCTCCAAAAGCTCAATGAGCTATCGAACAGGAGGATATTTTGTTCGTAGACCCTATTAGGAAACGGAGTCGCAAATATCATCAGAGTAGGACAAGGAACCACAATATAAACGCACAGGCATCACCAACATCATCCCACCTCAATCACTTGAAACACCTAAGCAACCCATAATTAACTGGCAAATTCCCAAATCCCAACAATTTCTAATATCCTGCAGACCTGCTCCGGCACCCTGGTGCCGCCAGCCAAGCGGGCAGAGTTCGAGCGCCGTGTGGCGGCGCCCAGCCGCTCCTACCTGGAGCGCAAGGCGGCCCATAAGCGACTGGTGCTGCTGTGTCGGAAGAGTCTGCGCTGCTTCGCCTGCGGGGCCAAGAACGGGGTGGTGAAGAAGGCCGTGGGCACCGTGCTCAAGATCGTCCACGTCATCCCCGCCGGCCCCTCCGCTGACTACGCGGCTGCCCTGGCCGACAACAAGGAGCTGGAGGGGTTTGGACTTTGTTTGGGGGCTTGGAGGGGAACGGGATGGTGTTATTGTGTGGGCAGTCGTAAGTATTGGCAGGGCTAGCTGGTAACTTGATGTTTCGGCCGTTTACTTAGCTCTCATTTGTTGCGAATAAAGCAATCACTTCTTGTCAGAGAGCTTTTAATCTCAAATAATCAATGGTATAAATGTGGTTACTTCTGAGAGCTCAAAATAAAGCCTCAAATTGTTCGTCAGCCCCGCCGGACATTCGGCTGACTACGCCGCTGCCCTGGCCGACAACAAGGAGCTGGAGGGGTGTGGCCTTTTCTGGGGGGGTCTTGGAGGGATGGTCTTACTTTGGGCAGTCCTTAGGACCGCGAGAAAGTACTGGACTAGTCCTAAGTAGTAGCAGGTCCTACCTGGGTACCAGATGTTTCGGCCATTTAATAAGTTCTCATGTGATGAGAACTAATATAATTCTAGGTTGGTTGCCCGACGCAATTGAGATTAGATTAAGTCACCGAATAGCTCCTAACAAACATATTTTGAGCTACCAAAGGTGGATAGTTGTTGAAAATCTTGAATAAAGATCAACATTTCGAGAAAAATCGAGGATTCTAATATGAGCTACTTTGTTCCGCCTGCAGAATGCTGGGGCGTGCCAAGCTGGACCTGCTGAACCCGCTGCGAGTGCTCCAGCTCATCGAGGCCATCCCTGAGGAGGTCCCACAATGCCCTCCCCTTAGCGTATCTGAGAAGAATCAAAGCAACCTTCTTGGTAGGAAATGGGCCTTTGCATGGGTCGCAGCGATGCGAATCATCCGCGAGACATGCTGCTCACCCGCCTCCCTGTCCCGCCCGTCTGCATTCGCCCCTCCGTCGTGTCCGACATCAAGGTCCTCGTATTACCCTAGGAGAAGAGCTAGAAAAGGAAGAGATCAGTTTGGAGGCGGGTACAAACGAGGACGACATCACGATGAAGATTTCGGAGATCATGCTCCTCAACGACTGCATTCGCAAGCACAAGGCGGAAGGCGGACGCATCAGCAATGTATGCGGCTTTTAGTTGTGTCAAACTCTTGCCATGAAAAGTGCCAGCAGGGAGCTTGATGTTTTGAGGCGTTAGTTTAGGTCAATATAGTTCAGATGTAGTCAATCATTCCTCGATGCTAAAGGCTCATCAAGTGCTAAATATTGAATTTTACTGGAATGGAAAGCAGAAATTGGACAATTTCCCGACCCGCAGATCACCGACGACTGGGACTTCCTGCAAATCCAGTGCGCGCTGTACATCGACTCAGGCCTCAGTGGCCTGCCGCTGTCCATGCAGCAGAAGAAGTTCTGCCGGAGCTTTGCCCAGCGACTGAAAGGTCTCTGTCTTCGCTCCTGCCCTTACTTCACCTGCACTAACAAGCAGTGACTGGCCAGGCAAGCAAGGCCGCTTCCGCGGCAACCTGTCCGGCAAACGCGTGGACTTCAGCGGACGCACTGTCATCTCCCCGGATCCTCATCTTCGGATTGATCAGGTTTTAAACTGCTCCATGAAATTAGCATTCAAGCGAGATAAAGAAGCTGGAAGCTTATTTCAGCCAGCTTATTTCAGTCATTGTCAGTGACGAAGATGACGATGATAGGTTCGAGTTCCCGGTATTCGGAGAGGTGCTTTTAGTTGTTGAGCATTATAATAGCCATGATCTACATGTTGGCAAATGAGATATACAAAGGTTGGTATAGGATCCTAATGACGTAACCCAATTAAGAGGCGTTTTTTGATAGGAGCACGAATCGGAGACCCATGGTTTTTTGACCCCCCTTTTTTATGATGGGAATCAAAAGATATATAAGTAAGAAGTAAAATTCATAAATATACTTGGTGTCGAAACTCAATATTCAGGTCAGTACAGCTCTGCACACTTAGACGTTGCAAAATGTGAGTTTTTGGTGATTTTTCTCATGAAACTGAAATTTCAGACTCATTTCCTTACCAAAAGTACTCAAATTGGGTATGGATCTATTCGTCTACATTAGCTGGACACAGGTGTGCCAAAAGCTTTTTGACTTTCAACCCAAAAATTACAGATTTCGTCGGAAAACCTTATTAATGTCATAAAATGAAAGTTTTATGTTTCATGAAATCAGGAGATTTTCTCAAAACTTTTGGTCTAAAATGTGAAAATGGACATCGTCATCGTATTTCCCATGAAATTTTGACCCAGAAACTGCATTTAGATATGCCATTTAGGTATGAGCCAACAGAGATAATAGCTCAGACATGACGAGAACCAAAAATATGCCCCATGTTATAACATAGGGCAATTTGGCTATTGTAAAATTTTTATGCTAAAAAACTTCCTGCTCTTTAGCTAAACAGTATTTCTCAATTTCCTTTTGTGAGCTAGTCACTCTAAGCCTTAGGCAGGTATTTAGCAAAAAAAATGGCTGGGTTTTAGTTTATGTACATGAAAAATTATCCAAAGTGTGCGGACAGGTCAAGAATTGGCCCTATGCTATAACATGGGGCAAAAGTGACCAAAAATATTTTGGTTTTGAATTTTGATTTCAATGGCCTAAATCGATGATCTGGCCTTATATACACCTAAAAATATCAATTTTTTGCTCAATTTCAGTATATTTTGAAATTAAATGCTTCAATATTTTTTGTTAAAATTGGTCTGAAATGAGGAACATTTCCAAGTGATCAGATTTCAAAATAAAATGATAATGGGCATAAAGATGATATTTTTAGGTGTATAAAAGGCCAGAGCATCGATTTAGGCCATTGAAATCAAAATTCAAAACCAAAATATTTTTGGTCACTTTTGCCCCATGTTATAGCATAGGGCCAATTCTTGACCTGTCCGCACACTTTGGATAATTTTTCATGTACATAAACTAAAACCCAGCAAATTTTTTTGCTAAATACCTGCCTAAGGCTTAGAGTGACTAGCTCACAAAAGGAAATTGAGAAATACTGTTTAGCTAAAGAGCAGGAAGTTTTTTAGCATAAAAATTTTACAATAGCCAAATTGCCCTATGTTATAACATGGGGCATATTTTTGGTTCTCGTCATGTTTGAGCTATTATCTCTGTTGGCTCATACCTAAATGGCATTGGGCTGGCGCGAGCGAGCGTTAGCGAAGTGTCAGCGCCCAGCCCCTCTTTTCGACCCAGGTGTACGTTTTGGGGGTTATTGCTAGATCTCAATTTTGATAAGGCTGCTGCTCGTCAAAGAAAGCTCCAATAGCTATAATTCTTTTTGCAATGGAAAAAGCACCATCGAATTGACTATAGTTTATCATTTGACTTTTGCCAAAAACTAACTATTTTACTATGAAAAATTAAAAAAACCATTTGTCCGAACTCCTTCTCCTTCTCCTGCGCATCTACTCAATAGACGATAGTAGGTATTCAGTTCTTCCCCCTTTCCCCCCTTCCCGGGTCCCTGTGACTCATGTATTATTTAGCTCTTCAGTTAAGTAAAGATTTCATATGCCTCAGTGGTGTAGTGGTGTAAGCGATTGGACTGCTGGATGAAATCGGTAGGTTCAAATCCTTGTCAGGCATTCATTTTTATTTTTGTGTATTTTAAGTTGAGAAAACAATGGATACCATCGCCAGGCCAAAAGTAAAGCTCTTTTCTCCCAAAAATGCACTGAGAATAGGTCAAGAAATTTCTCAAAAAATTGTAATTTTTCATTTTGAATATTTTCTTTTTGTTATATTTTTTGAACAATTTTGTGTATTTATTTTTTTTAAATATTGACTAAAATTTTAATTAAACATATAACCTACAAAATAAAATTTATATTTGTACCTTTTGTACTATGTTAAAAGTGGAAGAAATATCTGGTACCATCGGCAGGCCAAATCTGGGACTCTTTTCTCCAAAATTTGCAATTCCCTCGAGCAAAAAGTCAAGGAAATACATTTTCTACTAGTGGAATCTGCTGCGTCATCTGCATTTTGTTTTTGGGCGCGCATGGAAAGAGACACTGAACTGCGCGCCAAAAACAAAATGCAACTGTCCAAGCAGCAGATTCCACTAGTAGAAAATGTATTTCCTTGACTTTTTGCTCGAGGGAATTGCAAATTTTGGAGAAAAGAGTCCCAGATTTGGCCTGCCGATGGTACCAGATATATCTAAATGCAGTTTCTGGGTCAAAATTTCATGGGAAATACGATGACGATGTCCATTTTCAGATTTTAGACCAAAAGTTTTGAGAAAATCTCCTGTTTTCATGAAACATAAAACTTTCATTTTATGACATTAATAAGGTTTTCCGACGAAATCTGTAATTTTTGGGTTGAAAGTCAAAAAGCTTTTGGCACACCTGTGTCCAGCTAATGTAGACGAATAGATCCATACCCAATTTGAGTACTTTTGGTAAGGAAATGAGTCTGAAATTTCAGTTTCATGAGAAAAATCACCAAAAACTCACATTTTGCAACGTCTAAGTGTGCAGAGCTGTACTGACCTGAATATTGAGTTTCGACACCAAGTATATTTATGAATTTTACTTCTTACTTATATATCTTTTGATTCCCATCATAAAAAAGGGGGGTCAAAAAACCATGGGTCTCGGCCTTTGGGTCATTCGTGCTCTTCTCACAAAACGCGTCTTAAATCAGAACAAATCCTTTGAAACCTACTCAAATAGTGAAACACGGAGAGTACAGGTAGGCGTGCCGGAGCTGGTGGCCTAAAAAAGGGGGGTCAAAAAACCATGGGTCTCGGCCTTTGGGTCATTCGTGCTCTTCTCACAAAACGCGTCTTAAATCAGAACAAATCCTTTGAAACCTACTCAAATAGTGAAACACGGAGAGTACAGGTAGGCGTGCCGGAGCTGGTGGCCAAGACGATGACGTTCCCGGAAAGGGTGAATGCGTCCAACATTGAGCACCTTCGCCGTCTCATCATCAACGGCGCCGACACACACCCGGGCGCCAACTTCGTCATCGAGCGCAGGACTGGCCAGAAGAAATTTCTCAAGTTTCCCATTCTTTTGCTGCCATGAGCCCAAATGTTAGCTTCATTGAAAAAAATGATTGCCGTTTTATTATTGGTAAAAAAAATATTGGCAACTGAGTGATAGCGGCTTGAAACCGCTGGCAGATAAGCTTAGGTATGCGAAGAGAATTGCTAGGTATGGCAATCGAGCAACGCTGGCCAAATCGCTGCAGCAGGGGGACACAGTGGAGCGACACCTGGCCAACGATGACATCATTCTCTTCAACCGCCAGCCATCGCTGCACAAGATCAGCATCATGGCACACAGGGCCAAGGTTGCCTGCCTTTCCAACTAGATGGGCATCATTGGCCAAAGTTATCTCAGATTCCTCAGTCAACAGGATTGACCATCAGGACCAAAACTTCAAGGCTTTTTAACCAATTAAAGGTCAGAGTCATCAGCAACCAGTGATCACCTCTCTCACCCTGTGCAGCTTTTCTGTGCTATTGGGCTGGCGCGAGGGAGCAAGGCGAACCGTCAGCGCCCAGCCCCTCTTTTCGACCCAGGTGTATGTTTTGGGGGTTATTGCTAGATCTCAATTTTGATAAGGCTCTAGCTCCTCACAGGAAGCTTCAATCTTTCTGATTCTTTTTGCATTGGAAAGAGCAGCGTCGAATTAACCAGAACTCGCGAAAAATCGCCAAAAAGTATCAGAATGCTGGAGAAAATCTTTCAAAACCATTTGTCCGAACTCCTTCTTCTTCTCCTTCTCCTTCTTCTTCTCCGCATCTATTCAATGGACGATAGTAGGTATTCATTTCTTCCACACACCCCCCTTCCCCGAGTCCCTTGGCCTCATGTATTTATTTATTCATAGCTCTTCAGTTAAACTAAGGAATCACATGTACCAGTGGTGTAGTGGTGTAAGCGATTGAGTAGATGGATGAAACTGGTAGGTTCGAAGCCATCTCAGGTATTCAATTTTATTTTTGCGTTTTTAAAGTTTAGAAAACAACTGGTACCATCGCTAGGCCAAAAGTAAAGCTCTATTCTCCCAAAATTCGAGTGCACTAAGCATAAGTTAAGAAAATTTCGCAAAAATTTTTTTTTTACAGCAAGTCTGCATTGTATTATTCATTTTCGAATATTTTACTTTCATTAAATTTTTTACACGTTTTTTTCTTTTTGACAAAGTTTTGAATAAAGTTTTGACTAAATATATAACCAGCAATATAAAATTTGTATTTATACATTTTATGCTATATCTGATACCATCGGCAGGCCAAATGTGGGACTCTTTTCTCCAAAATTTGCAGTTGCCTGGAGTAAAAAGTCAAGGAAATACATTTTCTACTAGTGGAATCTGCTGCGTCATATGCATTTTGTTTTGGGCGCGCATGGAAAGAGACACTGAACTGCGCGCCAAAAACAAAATGCAACTGTCCAAGCAGCAGATTCCACTAGTAGAAAATGTATTTCCTTGACTTTTTACTCCAGGCAACTGCAAATTTTGGAGAAAAGAGTCCCACATTTGGCCTGCCGATGGTATCAGATATAATACATTCCTGTTTTCACGGCTGAAAAAGGAAGGAAGGAACACCGAGCAAACGGGAACGAACTGTAGCACAGAAAGGCTGAGAGAGGAGATCAGTGGTTGCTGATGACCCTTACGTTTAAGAGAGCTTTTCTGAGAAGGTCAAAAGTTTGAAATAGAGGGACGGACAAAAATTTTTACCCCCCTTTTTTATATTTTTTATGAAAAGTAGACATGTTTTTAAGACTTTTGGTAGAGAATGAGTGTTCAAAACTCAAAATTCGATTTTTGGTGAATTTTTGAATGTAAAAAAACGGCCGATTTTTTAATCATCTATTGCTCACGATCTGCTCAACGGATTTTAATGATTCGACCACCAATCGAACCGTTGAGTATGACACCGATTGAGTATGAAAATAATGATATGGTTTTTCCCTATGCTGTAGCATAGACAGTGTTGTAGCATATGAAAAGTTGCAGTCAAAATTATCGCACTCAAAGGTCAAAAGTGAAGCTAAAAACCATACAGCTAGATGGATACGGGTTAAAAGAAATTTATTGAGCCAAAAAATTGGTATTCAGAGACAAAAAATTTTTTGCTCATTTTTTGCCTATGCTATAACATAGGGCCAATATGAGAATGCAAATTTTTAACCTCAAATATCTCTGATTGTCCAAGGCTTTCAAAGTTGTAGATTAGTACAAATATGTAAAATTACCTGAAATTTCAGAAAAAATGGGTCTCGTCCGGCGCAAATGAAATTTTTACTTAGAAATTATAAATTTTTTGAAATTTTGAAAACTGAAAAACTGATTTTTTGTAAATAACTCGGCAGGAACAGATCGTAGAGAAATGAACAAAAAAACAAAATATTCTTCTCATTGAGACGGTTCGATTGGTGGTCGAATCATTAAAATCCGTTGAGCAGATCGTGAGCAATAGATGATTAAAAAATCGGCCGTTTTTTTACATTCAAAAATTCACCAAAAATTGAATTTTGAGTTTTGAACAGTCATACTCTACCAAAAGTCTTAAAAACATGTCTACTTTTCATAAAAAATATAAAAAAGGGGGTAAAAATTTTTGTCCGTCCGACTTTTCAACCTCTCACAAAAGCTCTCTTAATAAACGTCAGAGTCATCAACAAGCTGGAAACAAACTAACCGTGTCTGGTCTGGACAGGTGCTGCCCTGGCGAACGTTCCGGTTCAACGAATGCGCTTGCACGCCCTACAACGCGGACTTCGACGGGGACGAGATGAACCTCCACCTCCCGCAGACCTACGAGGCCAAGGCAGAGGCTGCAGAGCTGATGGGCGTTCAGCACAATCTCGTTTAACCTCCTTGCCTTCTCTCACTAACATTTTCCCGCAGTCCGAAGGCTGATTTTAGGTGACACCTCGCTCCGGTGAGCCTCTAATTGCTGCCATCCAGGACTTCATCACCGCCGGCTATCTGCTCACTCTCAAAGATCGCTTCTTCACCCGCCCACAGGTTTCCTTTTTTGTGGCTTAGTTTGTAACATTATTAGTACATTGCTCAAAATATAATTTTTAGCTGAAAATAATAACCGTAACATTTTAGTACATTGCTCAAAATAAAGTTGAGCAGTCTTAATTTTAATAAAACAGCAAAACTAAGGTAGTGAACTAAAAACAGTTTGAAGTAAACGAGCCTAATATTTTCAAAAAACAAAACAAAATTTAAAGAACAAGTAAGGGTTCTTTTGTCAAGCACTCAAAATTTCGCTAGAACAGCAAAACTACGCTGGCGAACTAGAAACCGTTTTGAATCGACGTGCCAAAAATTTTGTCAAAAAATCAAAAATACACAAATTCAAAGACGACAAAGTGTCCGCCAATTGAGGTGTGCCAGATCATCTCGTCCATCCTGAGCGGCTCAGACATGCGAATGCGCATCGACCTGCCACCACCGGCCCTGCTCAAGCCGCGCATCCTGTGGACCGGCAAACAGCTCTTCAGCCTCATCCTCAAGCCCAACAAAGCCTCCCAGCTCAACCTCAACCTCACTGCCAAGGTTTTCTCTTCACTGCTGCTTCTTTTGGAGAGAGTAAGAGTAAGAGTTGCAGAGCAAGAGCTACACGGGGCAGGAGGATCTCTGCCCCAACGATGGATTTGTGGTCATCCGCAACAGCGACATCATGTGCGGTGTTATGGACAAAGCCACGCTGGGGTCTGGCTCTAAGGTGTGCAGCTCTTTTTCACCAACGATTATCTCAAATATAGCACTAGCATAGTTTATCTCTTGTTGAAACATCAGAATTCTAGTAACTTAGGAGGGGCTTTGCAGTATAAAAATCAAGATGATTAATACAGGGCTAGACAGATTCAATTTAAGATGAGACAACTCAATCGTTGACCGGATCAAAGCATAAACGGATTAAATATTACAAAAGTGTAGTTTGAAACATAATGATGAGGGGGAAGGATTCCAGGTGAACGTGTTCTACATACTGATGCGGGATTTCGGAGAGGAGGCGGCGATCACGGCCATGTGGCGGCTGGGCAGAGTGGCCCCCGCCTTTCTCTCCCACCACGGCTTCAGCATCGGAATTGGAGATGTCAAGGTTACCCTCATGCATCCACATTTTTCCTTCCACTTTCACATTTCACGGCTTGACGACTTTGAAAACCTAAACCTGGCAGCTAAATTTTTCCAATTTTTTGATGAATATTTGGAGATATTGAAAATGGTCCCGACATTTATCTACTTTCCCCTCATTCTGACAGCTTGAAAATTTTGATACCCTAAGCCTGACAGCTAAATTCCGGCCTAAACCTATACAGCACAATCTAGCCGCTTTTTGAAGACAAAATTATGAAGTAGAATGACCGTGCACATAATTCATTCCAATTTTTTTTAAATTTTCAAATGATTTTGATGTAGCCGGGTGCGGAGCTGCTGGCGGACAAGGCGAAGCTTTTGGAGGACGGCTACCGCACCTGTCAGGGCTACATTCACCAGCTGAAAGAGGGACGTCTCAAAGGTCATTCTTACTATTTTCCTTTCCTGCCCAATTCCAGTCAATATTTGCAGCGGACCCGGGGAGCACGGAGGAGCAGACGCTGGAATCCCTCATCCTCAAGGAATTGTCCACCATCCGCGATCGTGCTGGCAAGGTAAATTACCCATTTTTGCCCAGTATATAGCCGTTATTGGTTGGTTAATTAATGGGATAGCTCTAGCTGACAAATTAAGTAAGTTCAGACAATACTCAAGGCTTCCTAGCGATTGTTGTAAAAAACTAGCCTAGCATTAGATTATCGGAGATGCATCTCCATCAACTGACGCAAAGATCAAAACGACTGATGCCGGATTGGCCAAATATTTGCCAACAATGACTTCAGGCTTGTCTGCAAAACTTGAGCCGGCACAACGCCCCACTGATCATGGCCATTTGTGGCTCCAAGGGCTCCTTCATCAACATCAGCCAGATGGTCGCCTGCGTCGGACAACAGGTTGCCTCCCACTACTCAGTAGCCTTATGTTTTAGCTTAGGCTTTTTAAAGAAGGGGCGAAACCATTCTTCAACAAGATTAAAATGCTACAGCATGAGAAGCTTATGAATTTTCAATCATCAAAAAGATATAGACAAGATGCAAAGCAATGGTGATACATTTTGATTTGAATTGAGAAATCATTTTGAGCAGAAATTTCATCTAAAATCTCCACTGCTCATTCATAAGCAGGCGGAAATTTATGGCAGAAGTTATAGCTTTTTCTTCTGGTTTTGCCCAAATGGTAAGCTATTTTTGAATTTTTTTATTATTTTTAGTTTCAACTTCATTAAAACCATCAGCTTCGATTTTAAAACACATGCCTGAAAAGTTACTGCTATGAAAAAAAACATTCCAAAATTGGAGCAATAATTCATTGAAATCAAAATTGATCATATTGAGAATACCTGTATTAATTAATTTAACTCATTAATGCATTTTAGTTTGTTTCTAATATTGTCCAATTTATTTTTTATCCAATTTATATGCATTTTAATTTTATAGTAGCTAAAAGTTTAATTAAAATAATATTTGATTTGCTATTATAGTATTTATTGAATATTTTTTTGAATAATTATTGTTAACTTTCATTTCCGTTTTTGTCCTCTTGTTGCCAAAATTTCCGCCTGCTTATGAATGAGCAGTGGAGATTTTAGATGAAATTTCTGCTCAAAATGATTTCTCAATTCAAATCAAAATGTATCACCATTGCTTTGCATCTTGTCTATATCTTTTTGATGATTGAAAATTCATAAGCTTCTCATGCTGTAGCATTTTAATCTTGTCTAGATCTTGGCCATGTGGAAATTATTTATTTGCCACATGAACAAGACTACGAGTTTTTGCCACATGAACCAGGCTTCAGAACAATTTTGTTTCAGATATGGATAAAATCAACTTTGGTGTTTTTATAAATTTAGTTTTCGTGCTCTAGTAATAGGGCACTGTCGCCCTCTCAGATTCCATTAAGCCCATAAACCTATTGCATGCAAACTAACCTGAGCATCACTTTATATAAAACTGCGCAGTTTCACTGAAATGAAACATTTCGATAATGGGTAGAACAGAAAATCGAAAAAATCGCTCTCAAAAACGTGAATTGATTGGGAAATTTCTCCATGTAACCATTGACAAAAATAGCACCATTGAAAAGCTCAATCAATTTGCCAAAATACGTAATTCTTAGTTTTTGAAATTTCGCTTTTGATGCAAAATGCCACTGTGTTAAATTTGGCAATGTCCTTATTTTTGAAGTTTTTTATATATTTTTTTAAATAATTAAAATTCTAAGCCCTAAATCAAAATTTGAAGAATTTTGCCATCTGCAGCAGCCTGTGGGCTTTCGATTGATATAAATATGTCCTAGGGTTCAACCTACCTGTCTTCCAATCAATTCGGTGACACGCAACCATGCAAAAACTCGATCACCCATTCATAACTAGGGCGCTGTCGCGCCCTAGGATGCGAGCTTGCATATTATGTTCTTGAATTAATGATTGTTGAGGCTAATTGTCCTAGTCTGGTTTAGTTACCTTTGCTTTCATCTTAGACATTGCTTCATGTGATGTTTCCTGTTTTCGAAGCATAGGCTATACAAAGTTGCAATTCTTGATCTTGATATAGGAAATACAAGACTAGGTTATTTTGAGGCCATATCTGGGAAGCGACCCCCGGACGGTTTCGAACAGCGCTCCCTGCCGCACTTCGGACGGGCTCAGAAGGACCCGGATGCGAAGGGCTTCGTGGAGGACAGCTTCTTCTCCGGCCTCACCCCCACCGAGTTCGTCTTCCACACCATGGCCGGCCGAGAGGGCCTTGTGGACACCGCCGTCAAGACTGCCGAAACTGGTCTGCCTCCCCACACCAACAATTCTTTGAGCCCCCGCTTTCGCTTTGCTTTCACCTGACGCTTTAGCTCTCATAACTTGGTTTGTTCAGCTTCTTACCTGCCTTTTTAACCATTTTCTTGGCCATCTTTCTTGCTCTCATTTTTCTCTTGGCTCTTAGAGCAATTCTAGACTCATTCTCATTTTCGCCCTCTCCTACTCCACCCCATTCACCTACTCTCAGCCTTTTTTTCGAATAAGCCCATGTCTCCAGGCTACATGCAGCGGCGTCTGGTGAAGTGCATGGAGGACCTGTGCGCTCAGTACGACGGCACCGTACGCTCCAGCGTCAAAGAGGTCCCCCAATAGCTTCCCTCATCATACATGTCCCTATTTCAAAAACAACCCACCCCGCAGTTGGTAGGTTTTAGCCAATCCATCCCATGGGTCATAAAATGTGACAAAATTTGGGTAGTAGGTTGATTTTATTGCATTTTTGATGGTGGAGTAGGGACATTTATGTTCTCAATCTCAATCATCCCCAGAACTAATCCCTCAAAGAGACCTTCTGTACAGGTGGTGCAGTTCACCTACGGCGAGGACGGCCTGGACCCAGCCTTGATGGAGGCCAGAGATGGCTCCGTGCTGGACCTGGAGCATCTGGTGGCCCATGTGAAGGCCACTCTGCCCGCCAGATCCTCCGAGGACTTCCTGGAGCCGGACGACGCTCGAACCCTCGTGGACTCCACCCTCGCCTCCTCCCTCGCACAAGTGGACCCTGTCTACAGGAAGCAGTTCAAGAGTTGGCCTCTTCTAGTCTGCTCTAGCTGAATCTTTAGTGATTGTGGGGAAAATAGATGTAAGGATAGGGATGAATAAAGCTTTTTTGGTTTAAAGGGTAAATTCATGTGCTTTTGTGTTTCTAAACTTGCAATAGGATATCTTTTTGTTTGATCTTAAAATTCAATCAGAATTCTCTCAGCTTTTCGCTCAACAATATACTTTTACCAGTCGCATACGGGAATTGCTGCAGTTTAAAATTGTTCAGCTGATTATATTTACAGCGAGCTGAGCTAGTCATAAACTGGATTTAACAAAGTTCAAATTGCTCTTTTGTTGTCTCGGGATTAGCAAGGAGCAGTAAAATAACACTTCCCTATCGGAGCCAGCATGGAAACCCATCAACATAAATTTTTGCTGAAACATCACTTTTTTGCTAGTTTTTGCTCAAAGAAGTAGTAGTCTTCCGAATGTTGAGAGTGAAGATTTTGCTCAAAAATATGCTCCTGTAGATTCCTCTTACGAACTCTAGGGTGAGATTTCTAGAATGCTCAAAACCAAACATCAAAATAAGATTCAACCTCCTTGTGCAAAGCTTCCGCTTGAAGTGCTCTATCGAGAAAGAGCAAATCATGACCAGCCAATAAAAAATATCGCTAAACTAACAAGATATTGCTTCAATCAAATATTGCTTATTGCCGGGAACATACAGCCATTTATGATGAAATTTAAACGGTGAACTGATTCTCCTATCATCGTGAGCAGAAAATTGCCATGCTCGTATGCCCCACTCCGAAACATCAGCTTTCCAGACCAAAGATGGGCACGTCTATAAATAATAGGTGGTGTTTATAGACGTTTTGACGTATTTTGTTCAAAAATTCGTTTACGTTATCTTTTAGTCGTTATCCGGATTGGGTCAAAAAAGCTTAATATAACGCCTATTGACACCGTTTATTACCGCTTATTGACGTTTACTAACAGCTATTTTTTGAGTTCTAGAGAGGCGTTTTGAAGGCCTGAACAGCGGTCAAAAGTGCATGGGACGCTGCTACGGCAAGCCTTTAGGCAACCTTGATTCTCAGCGACACCTTTTGTGCAGTTATGGGCCTTTCTTACACCCTTTTCTCAGCCTTGTCCCATCCTCAAACCCTCCCTCACTGTTCTCTTGCCGCGATGGCTGACCTGAGTGGGTGGCTGATGAAAGTTTTGGCTGTGGTCTCTGCAATTGTACTGACGTGGAAGCCGCAATCTCTGCCGTTTGAATTAAAGCTGGAGCTGAAGACTCCCTGGGCAAAGGTTACATGGCCTGCAGAATAGTATTGGAGGGAAATGCGCATTTCGTGCAGTAGGGAGTAGGGCAGAGGGGCAGAGTATTATGTCATCGCTGTAGATAGCTAGCTGTAGATAGCGGATTGAATTGTAAATATGGGCTGCCGACGCACCCACCCCGCCTGGGATCTAATTCCAAAAAATTGGGCAGGAACTTTGGGGAAGAAGTTTGTGGACGGGGCTGAGCGGAGCTCTGTTTTCTGCAAGTTCCCCCTGCAGTCCGTGGAGAATGGCGGCGACCAGGAAGACGCTGAGTGCTGCAAATGGAGCATCCGTGGCTACGTACGCGAATTGGCGGCCCATCTCAAGACCCACCACGCCAAGGAGCATCCACAGCTCGTCGACGCCATCTACAAATCCATCTGTTATTCTTTTTATCATCCCTCCTTCTTCCCTCCCTATTCATCCTACCCCTTCCACCCTTTCTTGAAGAGAGAATTGATATTGCAGTTGTTGAGCCAAAGCGGAAGCTGAAGGCAGGCACCAGCATGTCGCACAAGATGAGCAACTTCCTGACGCCCAGCCTGCCTGACGAGAAAGGCGCCGACGGACAGCCCCAGAACAAGATCCGCAAGTACTCCAACACCCACCCTTGGCAGCGTCTGCTCACGGACAAGATCAACCAGTGGATAGCTGCTGCACCTACCGCTGTATTCTATTTTTTTAGCTAAATGTGTTTCTGGGGATTTCAAGGTTTCAATTTGCTAGGCTCTATCCACTGTCTCCCATCCCCGGTTCAAGGCTATGATGACTGCTGCTGATCCACGCTTCCGTCTACCCAGCCGCCGTACAATCACGCGTGGAGTGCAGTCGCAGGGCCAGCTGGCCTTGGCCACCATCCGTCGCCGCCTCTTCAAGAACGCCGTCCCACGCTCCATCTCCGCCATGATCGACATTTGGACATCCAAGTTCTATCTCTTTCTCTTTCCCCTCATTCCACCCCTCAACCCTCCAACCTTGCAGTGATGGGACGGCCTTCCTAGGCGTAGTGGTGGCGCTGTATAGCGAAGAGTTCGGCCAGCTTCTCCACCTAACCCTGCCCACGGCCAAGGTGGACCCGCCCTGCACCGCCTCGCGCGTGATGGGTCACCAACACCGGACTCAACAAAAGCCTCCTCAACAAGGTCCTTTCATTCCTCATTCACTATCCAGTCTCAATTCCCCATGGACCCTGCAATTCTAGGTAATCTGCGACGGCAGAAGCAACCTGAAAAAGGGGCTACGAGAATTTCTGGCTGCAGAGTTCTGGGAGCAGGAGCAAGAGCAGGCAGCCGCAGCTGCTGCCCAGCCGGAGCCCAAGACGGAGGCAGAGCGAGTGGCGGAGGAGGACGAGGGCCTGGAGATCGTGGAGGCCACCGGGGATGGCGCAGAGAGCGGCCCGGAGGAGGAGGAGGCTGGACCGAGCACCCAGCTCTACTCTTCTCCGCCCAACTGCTCAGGCTACCTGGACACCAGCGCCTCCTCGCAGGACACCGTCCTTCTCGACCTGCCCTTTGCAGAGACCGGGATTGACCTCGCTGACTGCATCCCTGCGGAGGGTGCTGATGAGCGGGCTGAAGAGGAGCTCTACGATGTAGAGGCCGACCGAGTGGCGACTGAGGCTGAGCTCTTTGTGGAGGTCATGTCCGCCGGCCGTTGTGGCCTCTGCTATCGCTGGTGGTGCATCTGTCACCGCCTCAACCTCGTCGTCAAGCACAGCGTCATCCGCACTGGCAATGCCTTTGCCAAGATCAACCGCTTCGCCCAGTTCCCCACCTACTTCCGCACCTCCAACGCCGGAGTCCTCCTTCGCAACCTCGGGGGCACCTCCTTGAAGCCCCGGATGCAGGTCTTTTTTCAACCTTCAACCTTGCTTCATTCTCTACCATTGATCTGGCTTGGCAGATTCGCTGGACGAGTGAAGTTACGATGGGACAGAGCCTGCTGGCGAATCGAGGGTACCTGGTGCAGCTGTACTCCAACCATACGCTCGGCAACAATGCCCCGGAGCCCCTGTCCAACAACGAGTGGCGGGTGCTGGAGGAGCTCTTCGACCCAAAGGAAGGCCTCCTCACGCTCTTCGCAGCCGTCTCCGTCCGACACCAGCTCACCTCCACCGCCACAATGCCTCTGCTCATCCCAGACATCATTCGCCTGGCCAAGGAGTGCAAGAGCGTGGAGAACAACTGCGCCATCACCGGCTGTGTGCGGGAGCTGGCCAAGTACCTGCGGGAGGAGCTGGATGCCCGCTTTGGCTGCAACATGCGCCCCGACCACAAGGACTTCGACGGCCTCGCGGTCGCGGCCACCTTCCTCAGCCCCCGCCACCGGGACACCCTCAACGCTGCTCTCAAGGAGGCCGCCATGGGAACGGTCTCACTACTTTTGCCCTCTTTCAGGCCCCCTACCAAACCTCAAGCCTATTGAAGATTTGGCAGTACGTGATGGAGGAGATAAGCGACGTGGAGGAGAATGAAGACAACGTACACGCATCCCCTCCACCAGCTCCATCCAAGCCCCGCCCCGGCAACAGCCCCAGCCTCCTCCTGGACAGTCTGGAGTCGGTGGAGGACATCGACAGCCTCTTCAGCGCCACGCCCGAGGTCCAGGAGGCAGGCCAGCACACACCGCCCCCTCCACTCACCCAGTCGACGGCGCAGACCCAAGTCCTGGGCAAGCAGGAGCTCCGCACACTGACGGAAGAGCAGCTCACGCGCTACGCTTTGCTGCACTTCCATGAAGAAGATGGTTCAATTCACTCTGTCTCCCTTTGTCAGTTTATGAAAGGAGTAGGATTGGTGCAGTGATTACGGGAGAGCATCCGGACTGTCCGCTGGCCTGGTGGACGCAGATGAAACGCCATCGAAAGCCGTACAGCACGATCAAGTACATCATCGACAAGCCCAACATCCTCGCCCGAGTTGCCGTCCGAATCCTCAGCACCCCCTCCTCAAGCGCCTCTGCTGAGCGGCTCTTCAGCGCCATGGGCCTAATGATCGATGGGCGCCGCAACCGCCTCTCTTTGGCCAGCATCAACGCAGAAATCCTTTTCAACTTTAACAAAAAAGTTCTCAGCCTTCTCGATTTTTAGTCTTTTAATGCATTCCCAGACTGCAGTTAGCTTTCTTGACCAGTTCATGCTTTAGCAGAAGAACCTTTTTGGCTTTAGCCTCGGCTTTGCAGGACATTTTCACCTGCCTCTCTGTCGCTTTCCCGTTTCTGCGTTCTTGTTTCAGAAAAAGAATCCATAAAAGTGCAGTGCCCGCAAAAATAGCAAAATACGACGCAGCGCAATGGCAGAAATCAATATTGCAGAATTAATTATATGAAATTATAGGAAAAATTATATTTTTTACTGTTTGATTAGAGTGATGCTCAAGTACGCACTGCATGAGGCGTACATACACTAAGTGCGCACACACTAACTGCGCGATCAGCTGCTGATTAGGCAACCCACTGTGCAGGGCCCTAGTCACTTCCATTGCCTCATTCATGTTCAGAGAAGAAGAAGTCAGAGCTCAAGCGCCTACCTCCACTCCACCTACACCCACCAACAGCAGCAGCCATGCCTATGTCCAAGGGAGACATCACCCGGATGAAGCTGGCGGCGGAGAGCATTGGACATCACCTCGAGCGCGCCCACGAAGTTCTCTACAACGCCGAGGATGAGGTTTGCCTCTCTCCCATCTTCTTTTCCTCATTCCTCCTTCCTTCTCCCTCCTCCCCTAGGTGGACCTGGCTCCGGTGGCGAACCTCGAGGATGCCCACGACTCCATCCACCATGCGGAAGACGGCGTCGGCTCCATCCTCATGTACCTCCGTGAGGAGCTGTCCGACGGCAACCTCACCGACGTCGACGAGGACGACGACTCCTCCTCCTCTCCACCGTCTCCCCCGGCTCCACCGCTCGTTCTCCCGCCCCTCTTCCCACCGCTCATCGCTCCGCCGGCCCCGCCCGCGCCACCTGCCCAGCAGGCCCCGCCCGCGCCGCCCGCCCAGGAGGCCCCCGACGCTGCTCAGCCCGTCCCGCCCATGCCCGACGCCCCGGAGGTCCCGGACGCCGCCCAGGATGACGCCAAGGAGGACTCTGTCATCGTGAAGAAGGAGGCCTCCGTCGTCGTGAAGAAGGAGTCCGTCATCGTGAAGCAGGAGCCGGCGGAGTCCGTCATCGTGAAGCAGGAGCCAGCGGAGTTCGTGATGGTGAAGGAGGAGCCGGCGGAGAAGGAGATGACACTGCCCCCGCCCAAGAAGTACAAGACCATCCAGCGTTCGCACCTTTTTTCTCCCTTTTCTACTCGCAATCTTCTAAGGAGGGCTAATGTTTGACAGGTGGGCGTAAGACGATCGCTTCCAAGAAGCCCCTCCCCAAGCCCAAGCTCAACAAGGACGACCTCTCCTTCGACGGCAAGCCGGCGACGGGGACGACTCCGCTCGGGCCCCTCTTCTGCCCCCAGCTCGCCGACCGCCGCCAGTCCCGCTTCCGCCTCGCCTTCCTCGCCCAGCATGACCAGGACGACCAGCAGGAGCCCAACTCCACCACCCACGAGGACGAGGAAAACGAGGAGCCCTGCCCGCTGTCCCCTGAATACTAGTTCCTCCCCTCCCCTTGCACCCATTCCCTTCTCTGCCTGCATCACTAGTCCCTTCTCTTCTCCATCCCCCGTTTGGTGCTATTCCTGGCCAAAGATGACCCTTTCGTTGCCTCTCCTTTCGTTCCAAAGTCTCCCATCGCCAGTCATGCCTTCTGACCCAAGTTTTGGCCGCATTTTTCTCCTCTTTTAGAAGCGTTTTGCATCTCATGTTGGGCAATATTTCAAGTCTCAGAATGCTTTGTTCCAACCTTTCCAAGTGCTGGCCACATCGTTTGTTTGCGGAGGACTTTCGAGAAGTTGTTTGGGGATGAAAAGACAAGAAGAAAAGCAGAGCAAAACACCAATAGTATTTATAGTCGTTAAACGTTACCGTCTATAAACGTCAATCGTCTATATATATATATAGACGATAATCGGTACCGTCTATAAACGCCAAAAATAAAAGATATCGTCTTAGCCGTTATTTTAGCCGTTTATCTTTATATAGGCAGTACACCCATTTCCGTTATCTTTTATAGCCGGTATCCAATCTCAGACAAAGTGCCCATCTTTGTTCCAGACCTGGTCCTCTCCAAAGTGGAGACCACCAAGCACTACTGGGACCTGCCGGAGCGCTGTCCAGCCCACGCTGGGAAGCGCGGTGCGGCCAAGTCCTGCCCTGACTGCTCCAGGACGGCGGCCAAGCGGCTGCAGCTGTTGACCAGTCAGGCGCTGTCCAGCCAGCAGATGGTGGAGCTGCTGGAGTTGTGTGGGCGGCGGTGGAGAGGCGCCGTGACGGAGGCGGGGACAGCTGTGGGGGCTGTGGGGGCGACTTCGATTGGAGAGCCGTCGACGCAGATGACGCTGAAGACCTTCCACTTTGCGGGCGTGGCCTCCATGAATATCACTCAGGGTAAGGACTGGCTCATTTCTTGCCTGAATGAGAGATGAATAGATTGATTGCTTTGAGCAAGATATATATTGGTGGCTGAACGTTTTGAACTTACTTTTGCATCATTGACAGCTCTAACTGTTGGCTGGATCACTCGCTAAAGTGTTGCAATGCTGCAATAGGAGCCGTCAAAGGAACTTCAACAATTGGCTGGTACGAAGGCTCATTTGGACTTTCATTGATTGGCAGGTGTGCCGCGGATCAAGGAGATCATCAACGCCGTGAAGAACATCTCCACGCCCATCATCAACGCCCCGCTGGTGGAGGAGGATTGCGAGGAGGCCGCCAGGAAGGTTTCAGCCCCCAAACACCCCTAAAGCCCTGCAGAAGGAGAGAATTGGAGGTGAAAGGGCGGATAGAGAAGACAACGCTGGGTGAGATCTGCGCCTACATCGAGGACGTCTACCTCACAGACGACGCCTTCGTGGTCGTCAAACTGGCCAAGGAGCGCATCCGCCTCCTCCAGCTCGACGTCAGCATGGAGGCCATCATTGAGGCCATCGCCAGGGCCAAGCTCGGAGTTCCCATCAAGGTTCCTAACTGTCTTTACTTAGTTAGAAGTTGTGGTGGGTTTCAAACTTGCTGGGAGGGCTCACCCAGAACGGCAATGTTTCATTTGCAAATTGTATGCATGTTTTTAAAATATTGAGCAATGGTGCTACTCTCACCAAGTGATCTTCTGCGAAATACAAGTTATTTTAATGTTATCAGTTCCGTTCACCTTACATTGCAACATATAGCGATTGTACTTCCATTATCAGCTTTACGCCAACGGGTAGTGCTAATTGTTCAGTTCTTAAATGCCAAAATATCTCTGCGAGCAATTTAATAGACTCACGGTCTTCTAAATGCAGCTGCTAAAAGTAGCAATGTTTGAGGCAGGGCAGATGGAAGCGCTGGGTAAGTGGGTGCTGATAATCCGGCCCGTGGAAAGCGCGAAGGCGAGCGTGTTCCACGCCATGCAAGTGCTGCGGACGGGGCTGCAGAAGGTGGTGGTGAGCGGGCTGCCGAGCGTGGCGCGCTCCGTCATACACGCCGACGACAAGACCGGCACCAGCTTCAAGATACTCGTCGAGGGCACCGACTTCCAGCAGGCATCCCCTTTCTTATTTTCCTTAGGATATCTGGATCATTTTTGCGCCACACTTGGTTTTATGCAAAAAAACTAATAAATAAATCATTTCATCGTTCAGGCTTGATAAGAAATACAGAATATTTTTTATCATTCCAGCCCAGTTATTGAGCATCAATTTTCGTAAATGCCGAAACTTTGTTCTACCTTGCGTTGTACCAATGACAAAAAAATAAAATAATTTATTTCATCGCATAGGCCTGGATAAAAATTAAAGAAAAAATTTTTTCCTAGTCTAATTTTTGGGAATCAATTTTCACAAATTCTGAACATGATCCGATCAGGTGTTGGCCACGCCGGGCGTGGACGCCAAGCGAACCACCTTCAACAACGCTCTCGAGGTGGCTCGAGTGCTGGGCATCGAGGCCGCGCGCAAGGTCATCATCGACGAGATCCTCCTCACCATGGCCAACCACGGCATCGCACTGGACAGACGGCACGTCATGCTCCTGGCCGAGCTCATGACCTACAGAGGAGAGGTCCCTTTTGAACTTTGAAGAAGGGGAGGATAGGGAGTGGAGAATGACTGAAGGTGCTCGGCATCACCCGCCAGGGCCTGTCCAAGATGAAGGAGAGTGTTCTGATGCTGGCCAGCTTCGAGCGGACCATCGACCACCTCTTTGAGGCCGCCTTCTTTGCCCAGGAAGGTTTGCATCTAATCTGGATCAGAAATTTGTTCTCAAGCATATTATTGTCTTATGCATAGTGTTAGAAAAGCTGCAATGAATTTTGTTAAAACACAACCAAGGGTAGGCAGGTTACCGCCAGCTTTTTTGAGGCTGCTTTGCTAATATTGAAGACTGATGCCAGATTTGCCTATTGACCAGCACTCCAGTCAGCTTTGTAAGAAAACTGCCCGAAACATGTCATTTCTCAGTAGTGATTGCTTAGCAATAAATCAAATTCAATGACTTCCTGCGAAAGATTGGATGGAGATGATTGCAGACGAGGTGTGCGGGGTGTCGGAGTGCATCATCATGGGCATCCCCATGTCCGTGGGCACCGGCCTTTTCCAGCTTCAACAGAAAGTGGCCAAGCCCAAGATTCCACCGATCAAGCGACAGCCACTTCTTTCTTCCCTTTGACTTAGCATTCATTTAGCATCCATTTTACGGGTCCTCCCACCGATTTACAGTCGCATATGCCTTTGTGGTTGCCAAGTTTTTGAATTGTTTTCGATTGGTGGTCAAGGTTATTGAATTATTTTCGATCGAAATAAATATCGGGCTGAAAAGACCGAAGGTTAAACTGGGCAAAAATTTGAAAGCACAAGCATGCAGTTTGAGGGTCCAATTCAGAAAAACCAATGGCGATAGATAGTAGCAAAACTAGCAGCTCAACAACTCATCACAGGCTGGAAGAGCTTGAAAGAAAGGCCGACTGTAGCGCCAAATGCTTATTGAACGCCTTCAGGAGATTCCTAAAAATGTGAAAAAACCATTGATTTATTTTTTCCTAAAAAAATCCACAAAATCATCAAGCTTCTTCCATTCTTAACACCTGCAAAAAGTTGAAAGCCAACGGTGCAAGGCAGCTAGGCTGGTCCGCGATGGATTGGAAGTGGCCATGATGGCGGAGCTGACATGCATCTCCTTCGGCGCTCTCTAGGCAAACATCGAAGAGCACTACGCTGCTGTCTCTGCAATCATTCTGTCAGTTCGCATCGTTTCCAAGGCAAAGAAGCGGATTGACAATTTAACTCGTTCAATTTGACCATTAGGTTTGGTGAAACATCCGCAGGCACATGAATGCCTGTGCCAGTTCCCAGGAAGCGAACCGACTCAAAGTTTCCAACCTGGACACTGTGGAAGGGTCCAAGTGCGTGAAAACGTCCACCGTGTAGTCCTCCAGGTGCTCCATATCCCTTAAGAAAATCCGGAGATAAATTTTTTTCAAATTTCGGTTCTACAGAATCAAAATGAAATCGAAACGAACTTTTTAGCAGCCTTTGCCCTGAGCAGGGGAATGGGAATAGGCAGGCGAGTGCCATCCCAGCAGCGGAGAACGCACCGTGGCTCATCTGCCTCTAACAAGTCACCAGCACCCAGCGGTATCACCTGCCATTCAGTTGGGGCAGGTAAATTAGGCTGAGAAGGAGTCTGCCGGAGCTTTCGGCTTTGATTGAGGGAGAGAGAGTGAAAGTTGAACCTGGAGAACGCGTAGGAGCAGGTTGCGATACCAGCCCAGACGCATTTCACAGAGACGGCTCAGCGGTGCTCTGCTTCCGTTAAGCTTCTCTGCCTCCCATACCTGGACCAAACACTTTGGACTAGCTTTAGGCACTGACAAAAAGACTGATTGACCTATTGGAAACCATCTAACATTCATACTCCATGATTGAAGCATTGAGATAATACAATAAAATTAAACTATTGTGCCTTTTGTCGAAAGCTTTTTAGCAAAAATATCTAGTCTTTTTAAGAATTTTGGTAAAAGTACCTACTCTTACGCATCTTTCTGATCTAAAACCAACGTCATGAACGAAGAAAATAGCGGAGTTTTCGTGCCAGGCACGCATGGCCAATGTCTGCTTGTCAGGCGTCCACCAATCGGCCAGCATTTTCAGCTGACGTTCTTCATCTGCAATTCACAACATTTATCCTTCTTTTGACATATTTTATAATCCAACAAATTTTACAGACCAACTTTTTTGACGAGCAAAAAATTAGAACCACCTTTGGAAAGACGAAGCGGTAAGTTCCCTGGGTTTTGACTGTGGGACAACTCCAGCTCTCCTGTCGGGCCCTAAAATCAATTGGTTCTCAGTTGCCATAGAACGAAAACTTGGAATTTATTGAAATTTTTGTTATCCGTTACAATTTTCGGTTAGCATTTTTTACGGCACCTTTCCTGACAGAGGTTTGTTGAAAACTAAAAAAGCAATTCAAATCAAATTTTCTTGTTTGACGTTAAATTGTAAAAGTTAACCTAAAATCCGAAGTATTTACCTTTTTTCGGAAAATCTGGAGACTCGCCCGTTCGGCGCGGAGGTTGAGACGTGGCCGACAGACCATGCCCAGCTTCTTCTGGCGGAACTCTGGACAATGTTTCGACCGCGCTCTTTCACGAGCATGTGGCTGACAAGAATGGAACCTGTTTGAACCAGCTGAATGATGTCGCCCACTTTCACTGGGGGCAGCCCCTTGCGCGACCAGTGGTACATCAGAAGCTCCACGCGGTCCACGTTTAACCTGCACTTTTAATGCTTGCTCAAAAACTTAAAGAAGGAAGGATTAGTTAAGAGTATAAGAAATCTTATTTACAACGGCATTGAAACATCAAATTTGTGAGTAGAAGAAAGCGGGTTTACTGGAAGGGACGAGGCTGGGTGGGAGCCCGTTTGGGGTGCCAGGTGAAGTGCTCCTGGCACAGTGATGGATCCGTGAGATGGACACGAGCTCGCCAGGTTACCTTCCCACTGTGCAGGAAGTCCCCGTCTTTCTCCAGAGCCTATGAGCCACCGGTTAGTAAGAATTTCTAATTGCCAGTTACAGAAATAATTTAGCCGTTCAAAAAGACCAACTTTTACAAGAAAATGATCGAAATACAATTACATAGAGGTAAGGAAGGGGAGGCAAACCGCAAGCTGGGAGACGACGAAGAAGCCATTTAGGGCATGCTGGTCGGAGTTGGGCAGACGGCTGAGTTGACTGTTGCTCGGAGCCACCCATTCAGCATAGTCGTCGCCTAGTTCATCCTCCATAGCTTTTCTGATTACACTGAATGTTGCAGACATTTTAGTTTCAAATCGCAATGGGGGGGGGGTTTATTGAAATGCGCAGATTTAGTGTGCGCATGATTGAAAAGCGCTTGTTTGATTGTTTTCTCGTTCGTGGAGTAATTTAATCTCTTGTCGATAAATATGAGTTTTTTCAAAGATATTGGCCTGGAATATAGACAAGACTGGAAGCATAAATCGCGCAAAATAATGGTAGCAAGACATAACACCATGAAATCGAACCATCAAGACAATCTAGTTATCAATGACACGAAATTCAACAAGATTTGTATGGCCGTCCTGGGAGTATATTTTATGCGATAAGAGGACATTGGCTCTTGTTTCTGCTTCCCAAGAAACGCTTCCTCTATTCTTCGGGACCAGCACCTCCAAAACGCTTTCTCTTAAGCCAAACCCCGCCATTTTCCTTGCCAAACCTGATCCGGTGTTTTGTCGTTATTTGTAGGGCCAGTAGACAGTCGATCAAAATCTTTGTAAACATCGTCCTGCCAGTGTTGGTAAACCTAAGCCATAAAGAATCGTTGTTTTAAAGAAACTCATGGTAACTGAGCTAAGCAACAGTGGCAGTGGCCATCATGCTCGCCTAATTGAAATCTCCAACCAGCAACGGCGTCACACCAGTCGGCAAACTATGCAGCTCGCTTCCTGGCTGTCTGGGAGTAAATTTGTCCCTTGCTGGGCTCCAAAGGGAGAGAAAAAGGCCCGATTGAACGTCAGCTGTCTGATGAGGCTGGTCAAGATGTGGTCGTAGTGCGAGGTTCGTTGGCGGTAGACGGCGATGATACGCAGTTGATGACCACAATTGAGGCTCAGATCGCAGGCTAGAAAGCAGTGTGTGCACTGGCGCAGTGGCTCCAGGGCAGCGGCGAGGCCGGGCACTGGAGTTGCTCTGCAAATCCTACCCGTTTTCAGAATCATTTGTTGTTCAGGAAGAAAGCTGTTTGAAGAAAGCTCATCAATGGAAATGGAAATGCATGCATTCTTGGACCTGGAGGTGAACCAGTTTAAAACCGGGTGTTTCAAAGTGTACCATGCGTGTGTTTTAGTTATTTTGAGAAGGCCAAATTTATTTGTCAATTATTGCACCACAAAGTTCCCGATGCTTGTCCGGCTCCCGAGAAATGTTGTGTGTAAAGTGAGTTGAGCAGAAGAGTGGTTGAACATAAATGATTGCGGCAGTTACTGGTTGAAACAGGCAATGGCTAGAACTGAGCACAAAAGCAAAGTTTGGGAATGCCAACCTAAGCCTCTGGTTCACCAGCATCATGAGGCCGCCGCAGGGGATGTTGATGCAGTATTTGTCGGAGTAGAAGGCGGGCTCATTTGAGCGGAGTGTCCTTTCGGAGTGTTGCATGGCCGCACTTTGGCCAAAGCCCTCAGCGCCCTTCTGTATCATCTTTCTGCTGAGGCGATAGTTGAAGCAGACGAAGGCGTGGTCCAAAGCTCGCATGGCCTCCTCCTCGCCCAGCTGCATGGACTCCATCACCTTGCTTAGCGGTCGCCGCCCTTCCACCTTCATTGCATAGATTGCCCGCAAGCGCCAACAAAGGCCTTTTCTTCTGGGGGAAAGTTAAGCCCAATTTTTCTCTGTAATCGCGCGACTGGTTTTAAAACAATTTTTCACTTTAAAGTAAATGAAAACTGCTTAAATGGAAGGAAACATGCGCAAATTTTGAGTAAAATTGGCTAACTTCCCGAAAAACTAGCAAAACTTTTGATATTTGGCCCGATAAAGTCCACGATTTTATGAGTTGAAATTTGACAAAAACCTCTTGCGTCCAGAAATCGTCATTGTGCCCTTCGTCGTCAGACAGATGCAGCTTGGTTTCAGTTAGGACATAGAGGTCGTATTGGCCTGCATATAGAAAGAATGTCTGCCTCTAGCTGGTAGGGAGCAAAAGGACCCAGTTGATGATCGGAATGATTGCAGAGTAGGTAGAGGAGGCTGCTGCGAGGCATGGTGCTCTTGCTATGTAGCCAACTGGCCAACTCGGTGACCTTGGGATGTTTCCTTGCGTTCAGACTGCCGACGTTCAGCGTCATGCCTCGGAGTTTGCTCCCTTTTCTCTCCCCAGCTGGAGCAGTTATCTAAAAGCTGGCGCCTTGAGGTTGACGCACTTGAAGCTGCTTTAGCTAAGCAGCATGAGTCTTTTCCTCGCTAAAGACGTCCGCAGCTTACGTTATCAGCTATTTTAAAGTTACTTTTAAAGTATGCTTTGTTTTTGCGCGGCCGAAGGCTGCCTGCCGCGGAGGGCAGGGCAGTCAGAGCTCCGGAGGCCGTAGGGCATGGGTGCGGAGGCCCCGGAGCGTAGCCTACCGTGGGGGGGGGGGGGTGATTTATTCGCGAATGATTTCAAACAGTTATAACTCAAGATCTACCCAATATTTTTTCACAAAAATTTAGAAGCAGGTGCTCCTAGATTTTTTCTAAATTGTAAATTGTTCTAAATTTTGGAGAACTTTGCACAAAAAAGTAGATTTTGACTAAAACTGAAGATAAATATTCTCAACCGTTTTTGCTCATCTCTTATCGAGCAACACAACTTAATGCAGCTTTCCCAAAGTTTGCCAGGCTGTAGCTCGTCACACAGACATCGGAGAGCACTGCAAATAGGCTCATTCGACGCGCCGTGGTCGCTCATCCCTGAAAAAATGAGCAAAAACGGTTGAGAAACCATGGAGGAATTCGGGCGAACATCCATATATATATATTATTATATAGTGGGTTATACTAACCCAAAAAGTATCTCTTATCTATATTTTACCTGCAATTGAAGTAGGGGAAATTTTTTATTCAGCTTAATTTGAATTCTACTTGCAACTGAAGTGGATGAAATTTTTTCTTAGCAAATAAATAAGTTTTATACCTTAGATTGTGAACTTTGTGCACTGTAAAAATTATCGTCAGTCCAATGTAAAACTGGATTAATTAATGATAAGCGAGCACCTTACTTTAATGGCTTTATTGTCAAGAAACATGTCCAGTCTGCATGTCCAGATTGTCTCCTGTTTTGCATTAAATTACACTCCTTTTGGTGTATTTCGATTGAGCGTTAGCGAAAATCTAGTCATATAGCTTTTCTAAAAAGTGTGAAGCAGTTTCAAAAAAGAATGAATTTGAAAGTGAAAGAATGTAAAAGTGTAAGAGTAAGTATGTAAAATTGTTCGCTAAAATGGGTAACAGCTAAAGCTTAAATAGCGTTAGCATAATGACACTGAAAAGCACATTTTTGCAATAAACGTTGATTTGCAGCAAATTCCAGTTATCACTCCGACTCCAACCCCATTCTACAACCTGACCCATTCTTACCCACTCCTCCGATCTTTCACTCATTAATCTTTATAACAATCCATTATCGGTTTTTTCTTGATAGGTTCAAATCAAGCCAAACATTAAAGTGGTGTAGCTGACTTCTTTTAAGCCGTTAAGCACAATGTTCGTTTAAGCTATGGCTTGAGTCATAGTCTTACTCTTTGACTCGGCACAGCTTTTGATCACAGACCACACCAGTTCACGGATTTAAGTCCGAAGCAATCCAAGAAACCGCTTCGAATGGTCGTTTCATTTGCTTCCCTATCCAGAACTTCAACAGAGCTTGCACTGCCATTGCAAATAATTAAAAATCAATTTAAAATCGTACCCACTTCACCTGCAACTGGGGCTGGTTTTCTGATGCGTTCTTATGTTCCGCTTCTGAGCTTGAATCCTGCCGCAACCGCTGCAGATGTAGGGCTGGAGTTTGTAGCAGCTGATGATGTGACACTCAAGAGCGTGAAGCCGATTGCAAAATCTGCAATATCTTTTTGTTGAAGTGGGCAATATATTGGCAAACAAAGCTGACCCGGCCTTTTTTGCAAGATTAAGTTGTATTGAGCACCGTTGGCAAATTACGAAATCAGAAATTTCGACAGGTTTTTCAATAGCGGCTGAGAATGGAACTTCTGGCTGACTCCTAGCCTCAGCAAAATCCTCCCTTTTTTGTTTCTTTTGCCACTGGGAGGACTTTGTTGTTGCGGTTTTTTGAGCTGAAGTTAGGATTTCTTCCAAAGAGTTTGTAGGCAGCTGAAGTTTCTGCTGATGCTGAAGCAGGGCGGCATGTGCGGTTGCCTCGGAAGCAGTGAAAGTGAGGAAAGGACAGTCGACACAGCTCCAACTGGGTGAACTTTTTGCGCTGCCCAGATGAAATAGACATAAATGAATTGTCAGCTGTGTGAGAGAAATTGAAATGAGGCAAATAGGGCACTCCATTGTTTCCCTTGGGCTTAATGAACTTATTCGGAGTGATCGTCGAGATCGAGCTGATGGATTGAGCTGATGGAGTATACGCAAAAATTTCTGCCGATGCAAATGGCAATGCGTTGTTTTGAGTTAGTTGTATACGTTTTAGGGTTTTGGTTAGCTCATCAATTAGTTTCAATAGCCCGTAATGAGGCTATTGGAAAATGTTCTCCGCCTTTTTCACTGCATTGAGAAGCAAAAGATGCATGCTTGATTGGCCACACGCGCTGCTTCTATTTGCTTGCATTATGCCGGAGTTTTCACCACTGCAGTTCGTTCTTGGTCCAAAAGAAAAGCCAAAACTTGGGACCAAATGTGAAAAAGATCGCCAAGAACCATTAAGGAAAAAATCGCATGGAGTCAAAAGAGAAGGCCGCATGAAAAGGGGGATCGGTTGGCTGTGTTCGCATGGCTAGTCCAGAAAACGCTGAAAGCGGCAAAGAGCCCATGTCGGCCAGTCCGCTGCGCCTGGTTGTATGAAATCCGGCCATGGCCTCGTTTGAACTGCCGTTTGGCTCGTTGTCGCTTGCCCTTCAGCCAGGCACGACTTCGAGCGATAGGTCCAAGTCTCTTTCATGTGCACCCAAAAACAAAATGCAGATGTCGCAGCAGATTCCATTAGTAGTAATTTTATTTCTTTGACTTTTCACTCGGGGTATTTTCAATTTTGAGAGAAAAGAGTCTTATTTATGGCTTGCCG
>JASANA010001863.1:0-35419 GCA_030248095.1 Ptycholaimellus sp. GST1_10
GCCGAAGGCGCCTGCTTCAGCCTCCACTCCACCAACCACACCTACGCTGACGCCCTCAACAACGCCTGCCCGGGCGGTCACCTCGCCGTCATCACCCACAACTCCACCTTCACGCTCCTCCAAGACCTGCTTGCGGTTACTTTTTCCCAGCACCTCTCCTCATTCTACTCTGGCCAAAACGACGGCTCCTCCCACCGCATACGAAGCCTGCGCCAGTCTCAGCCCCAATGAGAGCGTCCTTGCCGAAGGCGCCTGCTTCAGCCTCCACTCCACCAACCACACCTACACTGACGCCCTCAACAACGCCTGCCCGGGCGGTCACCTCGCCGTCATCACCCACAACTCCACCTTCACGCTCCTCCAAGACCTGCTTGCGGTTACTTTTTCCCAGCACCTCTCCTCATTCTACTCTGGCCAAAACGACGGCTCCTCCCACCGCATACGAAGCCTGCGCCAGTCTCAGCCCCAATGAGAGCGTCCTTGCCGAAGGAGCCTGCTTCAGCCTCAACTCGACATTACTACACTAGACTGATGCCCTGATCTACGCCTGCCCGGGCGGTCACCTCGCCGTCATCACCCACAACTCCACCTTCACGCTCCTCCAAGACCTGCTTGCGGTTACTTTTTCCCAGCACCTCTCCTCCTTCAACTCTGGCCAAAACGACGGCTCCTCCCACCGCCTACGAAGCCTGCGCCAGTCTCAGCCCCAATGAGAGCGTCCTTGCCGAAGGCGCCTGCTTCAGCCCCCCCTCCCCCCCCCACACCCCCACTGACGCCCTCAACACCGCCTGCCCGGGCGTTCACCTGCCGCCATCACCCACAACTCCACCTTCACGCTCCTCCAAGACCTGCTTGCGGTTACTTTTTCCCAGCACCTCTCCTCATTCTACTCTGGCCAAAACGACGGCTCCTCCCACCGCATACGAAGCCTGCGCCAGTCTCAGCCCCAATGAGAGCGTCCTTGCCGAAGGCGCCTGCTTCAGCCTCCACTCCACCAACCACACCTACACTGACGCCCTCAACAACGCCTGCCCGGGCGGTCACCTTGCCGTCATCACCCACAACTCCACCTTCACGCTCCTCCAAGACCTGCTTGCGGTTACTTTTTCCCAGCACCTCTCCTCATTCTACTCTGGCCAAAACGACGGCTCCTCCCACCGCATACGAAGCCTGCGCCAGTCTCAGCCCCAATGAGAGCGTCCTTGCCGAAGGCGCCTGCTTCAGCCTCCACTCCACCAACCACACCTACACTGACGCCCTCAACAACGCCTGCCCGGGCGGTCACCTCGCCGTCATCACCCACAACTCCACCTTCACGCTCCTCCAAGACCTGCTTGCGGTTACTTTTTCCCAGCACCTCTCCTCATTCTACTCTGGCCAAAACGACGGCTCCTCCCACCGCATACGAAGCCTGCGCCAGTCTCAGCCCCAATGAGAGCGTCCTTGCCGAAGGCGCCTGCTTCAGCCTCCACTCCACCAACCACACCTACACTGACGCCCTCAACAACGCCTGCCCGGGCGGTCACCTCGCCGTCATCACCCACAACTCCACCTTCACGCTCCTCCAAGACCTGCTTGCGGTTACTTTTTCCCAGCACCTCTCCTCATTCTACTCTGGCCAAAACGACGGCTCCTCCCACCGCATACGAAGCCTGCGCCAGTCTCAGCCCCAATGAGAGCGTCCTTGCCGAAGGCGCCTGCTTCAGCCTCCACTCCACCAACCACACCTACGCTGACGCCCTCAACAACGCCTGCCCGGACGGTCACCTCGCCGTCATCACCCACAACTCCACCTTCACGCTCCTCCAAGATCGGCCCCCCCCCCCCTCTCTTCCCAGCACCTCCCTCCCTTGCCAAAAGGATGGCTCCTCCCACCGCATACGAAGCCTGCGCCACTCAGCCCCAATGAGAGCGTCCTTCCAGCCTCAACTCCCCAACCACACACACTGACGCCCTCAACAACGCCTGCCCGCGGTCACCTCGCCGTCATCACCCACAACTCCACCTTCACGCTCCTCCAAGACCCAGCACCTCTCCTCATTCTGCTCTGGCCAAAACGAAGGCTCCTCCCACCGCATACGAAGCCTGCGCCAGTCTCAGCCCCAATGAGAGCGTCCTTGCCGAAGGCGCCTGCTTCAGCCTCCACTCCACCAACCACACCTACACTGACGCCCTCAACAACGCCTGCCCGGGCGGTCACCTCGCCGTCATCACCCACAACTCCACCTTCACGCTCCTCCAAGACCTGCTTGCGGTTACTTTTTCCCAGCACCTCTCCTCATTCTACTCTGGCCAAAACGACGGCTCCTCCCACCGCATACGAAGCCTGCGCCAGTCTCAGCCCCAATGAGAGCGTCCTTGCCGAAGGCGCCTGCTTCAGCCTCCACTCCACCAACCACACCTACACTGACGCCCTCAACAACGCCTGCCCGGGCGGTCACCTCGCCGTCATCACCCACAACTCCACCTTCACGCTCCTCCAAGACCTGCTTGCGGTTACTTTTTCCCAGCACCTCTCCTCATTCTACTCTGGCCAAAACGACGGCTCCTCCCACCGCATACGAAGCCTGCGCCAGTCTCAGCCCCAATGAGAGCGTCCTTGCCGAAGGCGCCTGCTTCAGCCTCCACTCCACCAACCACACCTACACTGACGCCCTCAACAACGCCTGCCCGGGCGGTCACCTCGCCGTCATCACCCACAACTCCACCTTCACGCTCCTCCAAGACCTGCTTGCGGTTACTTTTTCCCAGCACCTCTCCTCATTCTACTCTGGCCAAAACGACGGCTCCTTCCACCGCATACGATGCCGGCGCCAGTCTCAGCCCCAATGAGAGCGTCCTTGCCGAAGGCGCCTGCTTCAGCCTCCACTCCACCAACCACACCTACACTGACGCCCTCAACAACGCCTGCCTGGGCGGTCACCTCGCCGTCATCACCCACAACTCCACCTTCACGCTCCTCCAAGACCTGCTTGCGGTTTCTTTTTCCCAGCACCTCTCCTCATTCTACTCTGGCCAAAACGACGGCTCCTCCCACCGCATACGAAGCCTGCGCCAGTCTCAGCCCCAATGAGAGCGTCCTTGCCGAAGGCGCCTGCTTCAGCCTCCACTCCACCAACCACACCTACACTGACGCCCTCAACAACGCCTGCCCGGGCGGTCACCTCGCCGTCATCACCCACAACTCCACCTTCACGCTCCTCCAAGACCTATTTGAGGTTCCTCTTTTCCCGTCATTGCATTGACGCAAAAGGCTGTCCATAGAGATGGTTCTTTATTTTGCCCTTCCAACATTTGTCGGTCAGTAGGAAGAAAGAGGTTTAAGGCAAGTGGAAGCTTGGCCAGACTGGCCCTGGAACAGTCGGTTGTCGGGGACTGGGCATGGCAACTGGGCGATAACAGCAGTCTGGAAGCCAACACTGAGCCCTGGGAGTCCGGCTATCCTGTCGGCAATGCTCAATCCGCCATCCTTGCGCCCAACGGCCTGCGGGACGTGAAGAGTGGGGCCCTCCACCCCGCCCTCTGCATGTACCCTATGCCCAGCACCACGACCTCCACCACCACTACCACCTCTACCATCACCACTACCAGCACTACTACCCTTACCACTACAAGCACACCAGGTTTAACCACCTTAGTCCCCATCGATCCACCGCCAGATACGAAGTCATGTTTGCAGACCCCATATTCTTCAGCTCTGAAGGCTGTCCCTACTGGCGACACACCGTCAAGGAACTCACCGGCAAACACATCGGCCTGCTCAAAGCCAACGGTGAGCAGGAGAGAGTAGGAGAGAGTAGTGGGGCTGAGTCTTGGCTGTCTGCAGTGTCACTGGAGCGATGCCTGGACGCCTGCGACAGCATGCGTGACTGCCGCGCAACCAACCACGATTCCAACCAAGCCAATCAGTGCAAGGCCTACACCAGCGCTGCTCGCAAAGTCTCCACCTACACCACCCTCTCCGTCTACAAACGCCTCAACGGCTCCTGCGGCATGCCCAACGGTCAGTTCAATGCTCCACCAAAATGCTCTCTCACACACTCCCAGCTCCCCCTAACGGGTAATGCATTGACAGATCCGGCGGAGTGCCCATTCCGAGTGATCTCCGACTTCTCCTACACGGAGCGTGTGATCAAGTACAACCGCCAGCCATTCGCAATCTGCAGCGATGGCTGCCTCCAGAACAAGAAATGTGCAGCCTTCGTGCACTGGACAGAGGGAAAAAAGGAGGTAAAGGCTTCCTGCTCCTCCCCTTTCACCCCAAGCACCTCTACTGCTCTTCAGGAGTGCTATCATTTCGGGGGCCCAGTGCGCGGACGAAAATCCAGCGGCCCCAGGATCTACGTCAACCCCAGCTACATTGGCGGCCGCTGCGAGGCTAAATGTTCCCTCTTTTCTCCCTCCCTCCTTCCTTTTCCTCCCCTCCCTTTCTCACAATCTCTTCAGACCTTCCCACCCTGGTGAACAGCGCCATCAACTGCTCCTACGACAAATACATTGCCAGCGACTTAACTGACTTCCCGCCCATGGAGACCATGACCATAGGTCTGTCTAACTGGAGCTTAAGATGGGGTGTTAGAGTGAGATGGAATGGCAGAGCCAGTGGAAGCCTGTCTGGCGAAGTGTGACAATAGCTCCCTCTGCACGGCCGTTCGCTACGTGGGCGGGATCTGCGCCCTGTTCAAGGTCCTCGTGCCCTACATGGACGCCGCGGACAACTCCAGCACCCTCTACGTCCGCCAAGACCGCTACTGCGGCCTGGACAGTAGGACATCTGGGACATCTAGGACTGTAGGTCAGTCGAGAGGAAAAGAGGGCATTTTCAGTCATGCAGATCTGTGAATCCGACACCAAGCACATCAAGGTGGGTGGCTACTGCTGGTCCGGCCGCCTCACTGTCTCCTCAACTCTGGAGAAGCTGACCAGAAATAAGGCCAAGAAGTTCTGCGAAGCTCAGCAGGGCTTCCTAGCCGCGCCTCACCAGACCGATCTACTTCGCTTCATCTACACCAACATGAGCTTGGTTGCCTTCTCCTAGTCACTTGTTACTGCTGGTCTGGCCACCTCACTGTCTCCTCCACTCTGGAGAAGCTGACCAGGATAAAGGCCAAGGAGTTCTACGAAGCTCAGCAGGGCAGTTAGCTGCGCCTCACCAGACAAATCTACTTAGCTTTATCTACACCAACATGAGCTTGGTTGCCTTTTCCTAGTCACTTGTTACTGCTGGTCTGGCCGCCTCACTGTCTCCTCCACTCTGGAGAAGCTGACCAGGATAAAGGCCAAGGAGTTCTACGAAGCTCAGCAGGGCAGTTAGCTGCGCCTCACCAGACAAATCTACTTAGCTTTATCTACACCAACATGAGCTTGGTTGCCTTCTCCTAGTCACTTGTTACTGCTGGTCTGGCCGCCTCACTGTCTCCTCCACTCTGGAGAAGCTGACCAGGATAAAGGCCAAGGAGTTCTACGAAGCTCAGCAGGGCAGTTAGCTGCGCCTCACCAGACAAATCTACTTAGCTTTATCTACACCAACATGAGCTTGGTTGCCTTCTCCTAGTCACTTGTTACTGCTGGTCTGGCCGCCTCACTGTCTCCTCCACTCTGGAGAAGCTGACCAGGATAAAGGCCAAGGACTTCTACGAAGATCAGCGGGGCAGTTAGCTGCGCCTCACCAGACAAATCTACTTAGCTTCATCTACACCAACATGAGCTTGGTTGCCTTCTCCTAGTCACTTGCTACTGCTGGTCTGGCCGCCTCACTGTCTCCTCCACTCTGGAGAAGCTGACCAGGATAAAGGCCAAGGAGTTCTACGAAGATCAGTAGGGCAGTTAGCTGCGCCTCACCAGACAAATCTACTCAGCTTTATCTACACCAACATGAGCTTGGTTGCCTTCTCCTAGTCACTTGTTACTGCTGGTCTGGCCGCCTCACTGTCTCCTCCACTCTGGAGAAGCTGACCAGGATAAAGGCCAAGGAGTTCTACGAAGCTCAGCAGGGCAGTTAGCTGCGCCTCACCAGACAAATCTACTTAGCTTTATCTACACCAACATGAGCTTGGTTGCCTTCTCCTAGTCACTTCTTACTGCTGGTCTGGCCGCCTTACTGTCTCCTCCACTCTGGAGAAGCTGACCAGGATAAAGGCCAAGGACTTCTACGAAGATCAGCGGGGCAGTTAGCTGCGCCTCACCAGACAAATCTACTTAGCTTCATCTACACCAACATGAGCTTGGTTGCCTTCTCCTAGTCACTTGTTACTGCTGGTCTGGCCGCCTCACTGTCTCCTCCACTCTGGAGAAGCTGACCAGGATAAAGGCCAAGGAGTTCTACGAAGCTCAGCAGGGCTTCCTAGCCGCGCCTCACCAGACAAATCTACTTAGCTTCATCTACACCAACATGAGCTTGGTTGCCTTCTCCTAGTCACTTGCTACTGCTGGTCTGGCCGCCTCACTGTCTCCTCCACTCTGGAGAAGCTGACCAGGATAAAGGCCAAGGAGTTCTACGAAGATCAGTAGGGCAGTTAGCTGCGCCTCACCAGACAAATCTACTTAGCTTTATCTACACCAACATGAGCTTGGTTGCCTTCTCCTAGTCACTTGTTACTGCTGGTCTGGCCGCCTCACTGTCTCCTCCACTCTGGAGAAGCTGACCCCCCCCAGGATAAAGGCCAAGGAGTTCTACGAAGATCAGTAGGGGAAGTAACCGCCCCCCCACAGACAAATCTACTTAGCTTCATCTACACCAACATAAAACACATAAGCGCACCCCACACATACCCAGCTGGTGCGCCTGGCAACAACAACAAAGGTGCGGAGGCCGCCTTGGCGGAACTCCGCTTGGCCGTGCGATTGTGTAGGAGGCTGGTTGTTTATTGAACTGAAAGCCAAAAGTGGGGCAATGGCAGCGAGGAAGGAAGATTGGGCGACGCTGCAAAAACAAGGGCATGTCAGGCGGCCTGGCGTGTAGACGAATCAGTAATTTCCCCTCCACATACACTCCCCGCCTGCTGAGGCCAGATAGCCGAAGCATCAAAAGCATCCTACACAAAGGCTAGGGGCCAGCAATCACAGAAAACAGCAAAAGCTGAATTGTCCAAGACGAGAAGATAATGGAAAGCTCATAGTGAATCATTTGGATGAAACCAAAAAAATTTTTTGTTCCAATAGGACGCAATAAAACAATCGTATCTCAAATGGCTGAGAAAGAATTGGTGGGTGCATTGAAAAAGGAGTATGCAAAGCGTGAAGGCGCGTGGGCAAAAGGGGAATGTGTGAGCCGGGACTGGGCCTGCGCTCCTCCTCCCTCACCCCCGCCCCTCCTCTCTCCCCTTCACCCCTCCACCTCCCCTCCTCATCCTCAACTCCTCCTCCCAGCCTTTCCGTAGCAAAGAGCAAGTGGAAAAAGTCACACTCGAGCCTGGGGGCAAGAGGCACTCCCAAGCTTTTCACTTTGCTTCGCGGGCTGGCCAGAAGTTGGAACGAAAATGCGAAGGGAGTAGGAGATAGAAGTGGGGGAAAATTGGGGTAGAGTAAGTTCGGAGACAAATAAGGCTTAGCAAGGGACCAAAGGGGAAGAATTTTGGGCAAAGTTGGAAGTGAGTGCAGAAAGGTGAGAACGTGAATGAGGAAAGCGCTGGAAGGGTGCTGAGTGTGTGTGCAGAGGCGGGTGAGCAGATGGCGGTGGGTGGTCCAGAGGGGAGCCGAGGCAGGGAGTCCTTATCTCGCATTCCTCGCTCGCCCAGCCGCCCTCGTTTCCCGCACCCTGCGTCTCTCTTGCTCCTCCCACTCCAGCCTTGCAATTCCCGCACCCAGCAGCAGTGTCCGTCAAATTGAAATCAGAGCACCGGGTGTAGAGGGTATGCAAGTGCCGAAGCACAAGCAGGGACCCTCTATGCGCTTGCTGAAGAGGGCGTGGAGGTGGACTGGCAGCTGTCGTCCAGCTCCTCCTCCTGCAGCTCCACGGAGACCAGGCGACGGACCGGGTAGGAGCTCTCGTGCCCCGTGGTTGTCCTAGCAGAGACGTAGCGCAGGTGCCCATCCTTGCCGGGGTGGAGGGCGGTGATGCGGAGGAGCTTCCAGTCGGCTCGCTTGCTGTCATCGTCCAAGAGCGCCACGCTGCCCACCGTCCACTCCGGCTGCCCGCCCTTCACCTTCCTCCACCCGTCTCGCTCCCGGAGCATCTGCAGGTACTCCCGCCTCCACCTTCCTTGGGCCTCCTTCAGAGCTTGAGCTTGATAGAGTAGGCGCTGGCGCAGGGCTTTGGCTTGTTGTCCTTGAGGGGGCGGAAGCTTGGTGAGGAGATAGGCTTGAGGGCAGTAGCCGGGCACCAGGAAGTCCAGTGGGCGTAGCGGCCGTAGATCATCTGGTCCAGAGGCGGAGTAGGTGAGTGGGCGGCTGTTGATGATGGCGGCGAGGCGGAGCAGGAGTGTCCTGAGCTCCTCGTCGTCCAGCGCCCGTCCCCAGGTCAGCACTCGCAGTGCTTCCTTCAGCGTCCGCACCATCCTCTCCGCTCCTCCTTGCACCCATGGTGCCCGCACAGCGCCCAGGTGGAAGTGGAAGCTGGTTAAGCTGTCCTCCCCCAGGGCCTCCTCGATCTCCTTCTCCAGCACCCCCGCGGCGCCCACGAAGGCCGTAGCCCTGTCCACGTAGATTTCCCCGCTTGTCACTCCCCGCCAGCTCCAGAGTCGCTTGAAAGAGTGGGTGATGGAGGTGGCTGAGTAGTCGAGTAGGAGGTCGAAGAAGACGGCGCGTGTCACGTTGCAGAGCGCGATGAAGATCCAGCGCTTGCTCTCCCCGTCCTTGTGTAGGATCTTGATGGGGCCGAGCTGGTCTGCGACGATGGAGGTGAAGGGTGGGGCTTCGATGCGTAGACGCGAGTGAGGCAGTCGACCATGTGGAGGCGGTGGGGCTGGGCTGGCTTTTAAGCGGCGGCAAGTAGGGCAGGCCTTGAGGAAAGAGAGAGTGAGGCGACGCAGCTTGGGGATCCAGTAGTGTTCGCGGATGGCGCTGAGGGTGTGCGAGAGGCCGGTGTGTCCGAGCTTGGAGTGGAAGTCGGAGACGATGAGTTTGGAGACCCAGTGCTTGGGTAGGAGGTAGGGGCTGAGGGTGAGGTGAAGGCGTCCCTTGGCCCGGAGGAGTCCGTCCTCGTCGGGCTGTTTGGCGTTGAAGGCCTGCTTCTGGCCGTGGGTGAGCTTGGACTGGAGGGCGCGGAGGATGAGCTTCTCTGCCTTGTTCCGCTCCTTTCCCGACAGCTTCGGTCCTCCCAAACTTTCACCTCTCTTCCACCCTTTTTTCCATCTTTTGGCCCAGGCTAATGCACCGATCATGTGCTGATAGCCTTTGAGCCTTTTTTCTTCAAAATTTTCCAGTAGGCCGGTTACTGGTGGGCTTTGAGCCTCTTTTGGTGTGCCTTTTGCATCTTTTGGTGGGCCTTTTGCCTCCTTTGGTGTGCCTTTGGCATCTTTTGGTGTGCCTTTGGCATCTTTTCCGGCATCTTTTGAAAACAGAGCGCAAATCACGGCTTCTTCATCCCAAACTCCCCGCCGTGGCGTTCCTTCCTCCAGAAGTTCTGGCAGCTCCCCCAGCTCGGCTCCTTCGTCTGGCCACTCAGCAGCAGCTTGTGTGAACCAGTTGGGGCCGTGGTAGAAGAGATGGTCAGCAGTGAGCTCCTTGGCCTTGAGGGGGCGGGTGGCGAAGTCGGCCGGGTTCTCCTTGGTGCCGATGAAGCGGACGTTGGCCTTGTCCACATACTGCAGCAGTTCATCCACCCATCGTTTCTCGTAGGGACGCTTGAGTCTCTTGTTTTGCTTGATCCACTAATAGACAATCTGGCTGTCGGTGAAGAGGTGAATGGTGTGGACTTGAAGATGAGAGGTAAGCAGGGAGCGGATCTTTTGCGAGGCTCTAGAACCGGCCAGCGCTCCCCAAAGTTCCGTGCGAGGCACAGTCACTCTGGTGCCGCTTTGCTTTCCTATCAGCCGACTTCTGGCGTAGAGAAAGTCGACCTTGTCGCCCTGTTTGGTGAAGATGATGAAGCCGAAGGCCTTGGCGGAGGCGTCGCTGCAGACGATGAACTCCACGGGCTTGTTCCTGTCCAGGTTCAGGCGCCGCTCGTGCTTGCGTTCCCCCAGACTGGCCAGCTGGTCCACGATGTCCGCGTACTCCTCGCACAGCTTTCCTTCCACCCTGTCGCTCCATTTCTTCATCCCCAGTCCATGTTGGCGAAAGAAGAGTTTGGCTTGGAGAGTGACGGGTAGATAGTGGCCGTAAACGTCGTAGACGCGGGTGGCTGCAGCTAGGAGCTCCCTTTTCGCGTAGCTGGGCTTGGCCTTGAGTTGCCGTAGCTTGGGCAGCGCGAGGCTAAACTGGTCCTTCTCCAAGTCCCAGATGAGGCCGAGAGCGCGGATGCTGGAGTCCGTGTGCATGGAGGCGTCGGGGAGGCCGCTGACGACGTCCTTGTCGACGCTGGCAAACTCCCGCAGCTCCATTGCCGCATCCTTGAACACCGCCTTGTAGCCCTCCGCCTTCCTTTTCCCCTCCTCCACGCTGTCATAGGTGCCCACCACATTGTCCATGTAGGTGGCTTGAGGAAGGGCCCGGAGTTCTGCTGGCGTGAGTCCGTGCTGCGTCCCTCCTTTCTCCTCCGCCGCCTTTGCCTCCTCCTCGCAGAGGTGCCCGATGCAGGCGAGAAGGACCCAGGGGCTGCTCGTCGACCCCATAATCAAGCTAGTGAAGCGGAAGACTTGGAAGTTGGACTGGTCCAGTGGGCGCTCTAGGTTCTTGGGCAGGATGATCCTGCAGGCGTCCCTGTCCGCCGGGTGGATGCGGATCTGGTAGAACGCCTTCTTCACGTCCGACAGGAACACCCCGGAGTAGCAGCGGATGCGCAGCTGGAGGGCTAGGAGGTCGGTGAGGAGGTCCGGGCCGGTCTCCAGGAGGTCGTTGAGGCTGGGGCCGGAGCGGCTTTTGGCGCTGGCGTTCACGACGGGTCTGAGCTTTGTCATTTTGCTCTCCTCCTTCTCCACTCCGAAGTGGCTGAGGTGGTGCACCAGCTGCCCGGGCTTCGCTGTCTCCTTGACCTCCTCCAGGAACCCGTTCTGCAGGTGCTGGTCGAAAACGCCGTAGTACTCCTTGCGCCCTTCCACGCTGAGCTTGTCATGGATTCGCTTGGTCCTAGCGAAGGCTGAGCTGAAGTCGCTCTGTAGGGCACTGGCGTCGGATTTGAAGGGAAGGTGGATGGTGTAGCGTCCGTCCTCGTCCCGAGTGAGTGTCTCCAGCAGCTTCTGCATCTGGCAGTCGCTGCCCTCCTCGTTCTCCTTGGCCTTGAAGGTGAGGATGTCCAGGTCCGTCTGCTCCCTGATTGCCGCCGCCAACTGATCCTCCTGACTGCAGTGTGCTGTGAAGCTGTTGCTCCGGTAGCTGTTGCTGAGCTTGAGGTTCTTGGCCCTGACGCGGCCCTTGAGGATGCGGCCGAAGGGCGTGGAGACTGCCGTCAGTTCCGCTGACAGCGCCTTTGCCATCGCCACTCCTGGCCCCATCACCTGCTCCAGGTAGTCCGCTCCTAGTAGCAGGTTCACCCGAAGGCTCTTGAGTTTAGCTGGTGGGAGGTTGGTGTAGGGGCCCTTGAGGTGAGGTTTCTTGACCTCAAAGCCGCCGACATTGAGGCTGCTGGTGACGTTGCAGGTGGTGCGGGCGCTGATGCCGAGCCGGTCCCCGTCCTTGCGCCGGAGCTCCAGCTCCACCTCGCTTGTCTGGCACCTTGTCTTCTTCTCCGTCTGCGCTGTCGCCACGTTGACCGTGAAGCGTGGTCCCCGCCGTAGCTGAAGCGCTGCTGCCGTCTCCTCCTCCACCCAGCTTGCATCACTGCAGCCGTCGAGGAGGACGGTGACTGGAGTGCTTGTGCCCGTCTTCTGATTGTAGGCGAGGGTTTCGAAGTAGGGCAGGATGGTGACGTCGGTGAGCTTGTTGGAGGCGGGGCCGATGGCGGTGGTGAAGGTGTGGCCGTTCTCCTCCTCCGACTCCCCCGTCTCCTCCCCCAGCTGATTCGCCGTAAAGTTCACGCTCTTGTCCTGATGGAGGCTGGTATGATGCTTGCGGCTACAGGTGCGGCAGGTGCGTTTGCTGGGACACTCGGTGACGGTGTGCTTGGAGCTGAGGCAATTGTAGCAGAGCCCCTTCTCCTTCACCTTCTGTCGCCGGTCTTTCACCTGGACCACCTCCTTGCACTGATGCGCCCAGTGCCCTTCCTCGTCGCAGTAGGGGCAGGGTGGTCGGGTACGAGAGCCGAGCTCCGCGCTACCCTGGGCCTTTGAGGCCTCTTTTCCTTTCCCTGGGGCCTTTGAGGCCTCTTTTCCCTTTTTCTTTTTTGTTTTCCCGTCCTCCTCCTTCTCCCCGCCTGCCTGGTTGAGCTGTAGGCTGTAGGGTTGGGAGGGCGACTTCTCCGGCTTCCCTCCTTCCTTCTTCTCCTTCTCCAGAGCCAGCTGAGGTCCTCGGACCTGGATCTCCAGGCGCAGCCAAGCCAGCAGCTCCTCCATCTGGGGCGTAGGCAGGAGTCGCTTCTCCAGCCGGGAGCGCTGTAGCCGCTCTTGCATGGAGTAGGGGAGGCAAGGTAGCACCTGGTAGACGAGGTCGTCCTGGTTCTTGACACCTTGGCGCTTCAGTTCGCAGACGATGACGCTGAGTTTGTCGTAGAAGGCGATGAGCTCGTTCTCCTTGATGCTGGCAAGGCGGGCGAGCTTGCCGTAGAGGATGGACTTTGTCACGTCCAGGTCCCCGTAGACCTCCTCCAGGATGCGGCTGGCCTCCGCCCAGCTGTTCGTGTCCGCTGCGCTCAGGTGCTGCACCTTGGCCTTTGCTCCTCCCTTGAGGGCAGTGAGAAGGTAGGCGAAGCGAGCGTTGTCGTTGAGCGTCTTGTTCTCCACCACCAGGTACTGGAACTCTTCCCGCCAGTGCCTGAATTGGCTCATGTCCCGGCCGTCGAAGGTAGGCAGGCTAGGAGAGAGCTTGCTGAGCTTGGGCCGAGCTGGGTCCTGGTACTCGTGCGGCTGCTGCCGGCTGAGAGCTGACGCCAGCGTGTCCGAGAGGACCTGGAAGACAGAGGCGAGATCTGGACCTGAGGTCGTTGATGGGCCTGGAGGCGGAGATGGTGCTGGAGGTCGCGGTGGCTGTGGAGGTGGCGGTGGTGGAAGGCGTGGACGCGGTGGTGGTAGGCAAACTGAACTGCGCACGCTCTGGGCTGTGTCGAAGCTGTCGTCGATGCCGGCTGCTCGGGCGGTGGCGATGGCCTCGTCCAGATGGCGCTCTTCTGCGTTTGCCCGTAGACGCTGTACCTCTGCTTGAGCATCTGCTAGCTCTTGGAGGATCTGGGCCTGGTCGGGAGCTGGAGCCGGTGTGGCGGCGGCCGCAGGTCCTGCTCTCGGCTTGGCCTCCCGCTCCGCCCCACCCTCCTGTTGCTCCAGCCGCCCTTCCTCCTCTTCCCCGTCCTCCCCTTCTTTGCTCTCCTCCTCCGTTTCATCCCCCTCATCTCCTTCGTCCGCCGCCAGCCTCGCCTGTGTATGGTGAAGGTTTGGAACTGGCTGGTAGCGTACCTGGTCCTCCTGGTCCCATAGGTTCTGGTCCATGAGCTGAGACTTGATGGAGTGGGCGTAGGGATCGTCGCCTTCTTCTGGATTGCAGGTGTGGCAGACGATGGTGGGTTGTTGGCGATGGGCCTCCGCGGCGGCCTGGGTGGCGTCGAAGAGAGCCCTCCAGACGTCCATGCTGGCGGAGCCGGGAGGGACGAAGGCGTCGTCGGCGGAGCAGCGGCAGATGGTGCGGCCGCAGCGGGTGCAGAGGAACTTGTTGTAGGAGTGCAGGTTGGCATGCCCCGGTCCCAGCTGGCAGGCCCGGTCGCAGTTGTCGCGGCCCCAAAGGAAGTAAGCAGCTCGCTGAGGGACGGCCATGCTTGAGCAGGTGAACTTGTTCTGATTTAGAGTCCTTAGGAGGACTGTTGGGTGAGGAGAGGGTGAGGGATAGTGGATAGCTTGGAGCTAGAGAGCAGCCAGGGTTGCGCAAGCAAGCCGAGGCCTATGAGGTTGAAGGAGAGGTGGGTAGGTATTGAGTGCAAAGCGAGTTCAGTCAAGGATGACGTCAGCAGCGCTTGCCCCCAAGAGAAGGTTTGAGAAGAAGGAGTGGAAGGATTGGAAATTGGGACGGCTTTTGCAGATAATGCCTGCTAGAGCCAAGGGATAGAGAAAGTGGGTGTGAAAGAGAAGTTGAAAAGGGTGAGAGAGGGTGGGACTGGAGACGGCAAACTTGTAGACGTCAAAGCGATGGGAGCTGGCCTTGACGAAGTTGCCGTTGTCCCGCACCTCCAGGTTCTTGTTCCCGTCGTGGAGCTTCTCCCCGCCGAAGTGCCCAAAGCGGAGGAGGAAGACAAGATTCACAGGCTCCAATTTGCGGAGGCCGCCTTGGCGGAACTCCGCTTGGCCGTGCGATTGTGTAGGAGGCTGGTTGTTTATTGAACTGAAAGCCAAAAGTGGGGCCATGGCAGCAAGGAAGGAAGATTGGGCAACGCTGCAAAAACAAGGGCATGTCAGGCAGCCTGGCGCGTAGACGAATCAGTAATTTCCCCTCCACAATAGGCAAGTTGTTCAGAAGAATGACGGTGTGGAGTATTGGCTGAACCTGGTACAAGAGAAGAATAATTTGACGACAATGTCCGGCTGGAAGTGGCATCTACCCGACAGCAGCAAGGTGCCATGTAAGCTCCCTGCCTTCTCCACTGGCAGGGCCCAGGCAATAGCTCTAGATTTTCAGTCTACCCGAAGGTGAACGGAACCTGTCTTTGGATGCGCCATGGGCACAACACGGAAGACTTTCCTCCGGAGCCCAACGATTTCACTTCTGCCATCGACATCTTTAAAGAGCAGGGCTCAGAGCAGTTCGCCATCCTCCGTATACCCCAGGACCCGGACATCGCCAAGGCCGCCGCGGGCTGGGACCAGTTGGGCGACGAATCAGGCTCTACTACAAGAGCACGCCCCATCTGCCAGCTCCCCATCCCTGGTCCGCTCTTCCCTCACCCTCCCCTCTTGTCCCCTCCCTTACACCAACCCCAGCTCCTTCTTCAGGCGCTTCGGAGGAGCTGCCGCCAGAGGTGGAGGTGAATGCGACGGTGGAGGAGATTTGCGTTCCCCACGGTAGGCCTCTATCAATCTATCCTCCACAGGCCTTTATAGTGAACGGGCGTGAAGGAGTGAACGGGTGCCTGGCGGATCCGCAGCACGTGGAGGCGGCCGGCTACTGCTGGACAGCCACGCTCACCAACTACACCTACGCCTTCCAGCCGGCCAAGCAGTTCTGCGAGAACCAGGGCGGTCATCTGGCCGCGCCCTACCAGCCCGGCTTCTGGCCCTGGCTCTACGAAAGGCTCGGCGTACAGGCCCATTCTTCCCTCCATCTCTCCCTCACACTGGCGCAGCAGAAGCATATTGCCAGAAACAGGGCGGTTGGCTGAATCTGCAGCAGAACTGGGGCCAGAACAGCACGCTGCTCGGATGGCGCTGGCGCCTGCCCAACAACACCAAGCGCATAGGCAGCCTTCTACTCCACCTCTTATCCAATTCTACTATAGCACTTTTTCTGCTATTTCAGCCTACGCGAAGGTTGACGGTGTGTGCCAGTGGGGCAGCCTGCCGAGTCCGGATGACTACGAAGGCGTCCTAGTGGAGAATAACGAAGAGAACGTCGTCAGCGCCGCCCGCTTCTGGAATGATGACTCCAAGCACTATACAAGTCGCCATCGCCCCATCTGCCAGTTTCCCATGCCCGGTTACACCACCAGTATCAACATTTTGACGGCTCCATGACCGTTTGGCGAAATTTAAAAACGTCATCTATCAAAATGTGTCTCAGCCTTTACCGTTAATTGTTAATTTGGGCTGGCGCGAGGGAGCAAGGCTAAACAGCCCCTCTTTTAGACCTAGATGGAAGTTTTTGGGGTTATGGCTAGTTTATTTTTACTAGGCTCGTCACAGGAAGCTTCAATCGTTCTAATTCTTTTTGTATTGGTAAAAACATCATCTTGTTGAACGAAATTCGCGAAAAATCGCCAAAAAAGTAGAACACTAGAGAAAATCACTCAAAACCATTTTTCTTAACTTCTCATCCTCCTTCTCCTCCGCATCTATTCAATGGACGATAGTAGGTAGTACTGGCCAGTACTAAAGTCATCAATCATCAAGGTCCAATGAAATTATGTGTAATTGATATAGGCTAATTATATCAAGTACCATTGACAAGCCAACGTAGGTCTCTTTTGTCCAAAAATTGAAATTTCCCTAGTAAAAAGTCAAAGAAATACATTTTCTACTAGTGAAATATGGTGCTAAGACAGTTGCGTTTTGTGTTTGGCGCGCTGTTAAGTGGCTCTTTCCATGCGCGCCCAAAAACAAAATGCAGATGACGCAGCAAATTCCACTAGAAGTAATTGGATTTCTTTCAGTTTTTATTAGGGAGTGCTGTGAGTGCTGTTTTGGAGAAAAAAGACCCACGTTTGGCTTAGTTTTGGCATCGAGAAAGATATGTATTAATACAAGGTATTCTCGGCGGTTGCCAAGAGATGCGCGGCCTCGCTTTGGTCTTTCGCATGACAGACGTACATGCCAAAATTTAGCTGATTTCATTGAAAAACCAGCAATTTATGTTTGTTTGAAATTTTGAAACATCAAGATTTTAGGTTTTTGACTATAAATCAAGAAATAAAAAAAATATTTCAAAAATTCCTTTTAACAGCTTTAAGATATCTCCATGACAGACGTACATGCCAAAATTCGTTTGATTTCATTGAAAAATCATGAAGTTATGCTTGTTAATATTTTTGGGTTTTTGACTATAAATCAAGAAATAATGATTTTTTCAAAAATTCCTTTTAACAGTTTCAAGATGTCACTAAGACAGACGTACTTGCCAAAAATCCGCTGATTTCATTGAAAAACCAGTGATTTATGAATTTTCGTGTTTTGAAACATCAAAAATTTAAGTTTTGAGCGAAAATCAAAAAATTACGCCGATCCCAAAAAAACGCCTCGAGCCACCACCCAGGCGGACCCTCACACAAAATTTCAGCCAATTTCGTTGAAAAACCGCGAAGGCCCAGCTGCTACGGCCCCTACGCTTCGCCTAGCATGCTTCGCATGCCAGGCTACGCTCCGGGGCCTCCGCACCCATGCCCTACGGCCTCCGGAGCTCTGACTGCCCTGCCCTCCGCGGCAGGCGGCCTTCGGCCGCGCAAAAACATTGTTAGTTTTATTAATACATGGAGAGAAGACTTCATTTATCGTTAAATGACCCATCGGGACAGGTTGAAAAAGGTCACCTCAGAAAACATTGTCTTTCTCGCTCAGTTTAATAGATTTTGATGCGGTTTTCTCTGAAAATAGCGCGAAGAGCTTGATCATTCACCAAAAAAACGTACAGCATGATATGGCAGGCAGGAAAAAACTTTTTCTGTGAGTCCCCGATCCGCGCTATTTTTTCCCCTACTTTTGGAAAAAGGCGAAAATTTTATGTTGTCGTTTTCTAATCTTATTATGTTTATTGAATAGAGCTTTTTCTGGCGCATCTGGGATGGTAATTCGTTTTTCCTAAATAGTAAGATTAAATGAGATATGGGCGGTTGGAAATGGGCTAAATGTAGGTAAAATGAAGGAAATTTATGATATTTAAACGATTTTACCAGAATTATTAATTGCTTAAGAGGCAGTTTGCGAGAGGATTGAGAGGCCATGTAGGAGGGGTATTCCACTTAGCAAAAATCGAAGGTTCGAGTTGGGAATCGTGATCAGGCTATGGTTTTGGTCCATTTAGTTGTGATCTCAGCCCAACAAACCCTGGCTCAAAATATTGCTTAATCGCTGAGAAATGGCCATTTTTCTAACACCTACTTTTTTGACCTATGGATGACCTAAAAATCGATTTTTGGCAAGTTTCAACCAAGTTTTTTTGACCAACCACAGACTATTATATGTCAATCGAACCGCAAAACTATAACAAATTTCATAGTGACAATGATTTCTTCCAAAGGGAAAATTTTTTAAATTGATTTTCCAAAAAAACGATTTTCGCATTTTGCAATTTTAGGCACAAAAAAACTGATTTCCAAAAATGATCAAATAATTCAAGGCTAACCCCTAGCCTATCTTTTTATTCACATTCTTGCCGTCATTTTGGTATATAACACTTTGCAAAAGGCGATGTATGAATCGGAAAAATTTTTGATTGAAAATTTGCACTTCAATTTTAGCCCTATGTTATAACATAGGCAAAAAATGGCCTAAAAATTTTTATTCCCAAATTTTGAATTTTTCGGCATGAAATGTTCAATTACGACTCCCTCCACCCCGCTGTATCATTTGTTTCCCCAGAATTTCTTTGAATCTGCTCAAACTGAAATGCCCATTTTCCTATGTTATAGCATAGGCAATGTTAAAGCATAGGAAAATGGGCATTTCAGTTTGAGCAGATTCAAAGAAATTCTGGGAAAACAAATGATACAGCGGGGTGGAGGGAGTCGTAATTGATTATTTCATGCCGAAAAATTCAAAATTTGGGAATAAAAATTTTTAGGCCATTTTTTGCCTATGTTATAACATAGGGCTAAAATTGAAGTGCAAATTTTCAATCAAAAATTTTTCCGATTCATACATCGCCTTTTGCAAAGTGTTATATACCAAAATGACGGCAAGAATGTGAATAAAAAGATAGGCTAGGGGTTAGCCTTGAATTATTTGATCATTTTTGGAAATCAGTTTTTTTGTGCCTAAAATTGCAAAATGCGAAAATCGTTTTTTTGGAAAATCAATTTAAAAAATTTTCCCTTTGGAAAAAATCATTGTCACTATGAAATTTGTTATAGTTTTGCGGTTCGATTGAAATATAATAGTCTGTGGTTGGTCAAAAAAACTTGGTTGAAATTTGCCAAAAATCGATTTTTAGGTCATCCATAGGTCAAAAAAGTAGGTGTTAGAAAAATGGCCATTTCTCAGCGATTAAGCAATATTTTGAGCCAGGGTTTGTTGGGCTGAGATCACAACTAAATGGACCAAAACCATGGCCTAATCACGATTCCCAACTCGAAACTTCGATTTTTGCTAAGTGGAATACCCCCTCTGAATCCTCTCGCAAACCGCCTCTTAAATCTATGATGTTTCCTTTTATTATATACCCCCCTTGTTTAATGAGGTCATAATGAAGGCAACTTGTCCGGTGGACATTTGTTCAGAAACGGCCAGAGTGTTCCTTACAGATTAAGGAACCTGGCTCTTCTTACATGGTTTTGGGAACGGATATTTCATCCAATTTTTCATCCTATATAAAAAGCTAAAAATATATTATTGAGGTGGAATCTAACCCAGCTCTCGCTAGCTCAGGTTAGTCAATCGAACCATTTAACCCCACAGCCGTATGCTATGTATCCAACTAAGCCGTATGTATCCAATTAAGCTTCGTAATTTAGTCATTTATCTCTTTACTGACAGAGTTAATCCCTTATTGTTTGCGATTTGAATATCTACTATCGTCGATTGATGCGGAGAAGTAGGAAGAGGGGGAGAAGAAGGAGTTCGGACAAATGGTTTTGAGTGATTTTCTCTTCAATTTTGCCACCATTTTTACGTGACGTGACGAGCTTTACGTGACGAGCAGCAGCCTTATCAAAATGTAGATCTAGCAGTAATCCTCAAAACATCCACCTGGGTCGAAAAGAGGGGCTGGGCGCTGACACTTCACTAAAGCTCCGTTCGCGCTAACCCAATACACCTGCCAATGGTACCAGATGTATATTTGACCTACCAATATTTGTACCAGTATGCAGCCACTAAAATGCATAATCACAAGAATACAACATACTCTTACCCCTTCAATTATACTCTCCACTCTCGCTGCAGGAACCTCGGAGAGCCTGCCACAGGATGTGAAAGTCGGCAAGTACGAGGAAACCTGCATCAAATGGGGTTGGCAGGCTCAATGAAGTTGAAGGCGGAATGGGAAGGCGGAATGACTGACACAGGACTGGCCGGGTGTCATGAAGACGAAGATAGCGTCCAGATGGCGGGCTACTGCTGGACCGCCCGTCTCACCGACCACCCATTCAGTGCAGACCACGGGAGGAAGTTCTGCGAGAACCTCGGCGGGCATCTGGCCGCCCCCTGGCAGCCCGGCTTCGCCCAGTGGCTTCATCGGGCCCTCAATCTCGTCCCCTGCTCCCATCCCTCAGCCCTTTTCACAGCGCTCAGCTGCAGGCAGGGCAGCGATACTGGCTCTACCTGACGCAGACTGGCGGGCAGGAGCCATGGGACGGTTGGCAGTGGACGCTTCCGAACAACACGAAACAGCCACGTTCCTTTTCACACCCATTCCCCGCTTCTTTCTGCTGAGGCAGAGAGAGACGGTGTGTCCAGTGATGGCGCGCCTAAACGGGACCTGTTTGTGGCAAAGCGGGAAGCCGAACGACGGGGACTGGCGGGAGAACGGCTACTCGCAGTGGGGCTTCCTTACGGCCAACGCCCAATTCACCCTCGGCGAAGCTAGGGGCGCTGGCCCCATTCCCACCATCTGTCAGTTTGAAGACCCCGGTGCCAGTCTTTTGTCCTCTCCGTTTGCAGATTGACTGGCTTTTTGAGGCGCCCCGAAAGAGTTGCCTGCTGAAGTTCATGTGGAGAACATGACCCTCACTTGCATTGATCCCACGACCACCACAACTACAACCACTACCACCACCACCTCCACCACCGTCACAACCACCACAACTACCGTCACTACCACCAGCTCTACCACCACCACTTCCACTGTGACCACCTCAACCACTACCATCCCTAGTACTTCCACTTCTACAACTTCAACTACTTCTGCCTCTACCACTACTGCACCAACGACTTCCTCCTCTACCATTTCAACTGCTGCTACAACGAGCATCTTCTCCACTTCTACGATTATCTCATCTACCTCTAGCAATTCAAAGAAGACTACTACAACGTCCACTTCAACTGCATCCACCTCAACCACTTCGACCACATCAACCTCAACCGCGTCAACTACATCAACCTCACCCACTTCAACTACATCAACCTCAACCACATCAACTACATCAACCTCAAGCCTTTCATCTACGTCAACCTCAAGCACTTCATCTATGTCAACCTCAACCACTTCAACTACATCGACCTCAACCACATCAACTACATCAACCTCAAGCCTTTCATCTACGTCAACCTCAAGCACTTCATCTACGTCAACCTCGACCACTTCAACTACATCGACCTCAACTACCTCAACTGACGCAACAACGACTACCATAATTATTTCAACCAAACCTACATCGTTCATTTCAACGACGTCAACTGCAACATACACTACATCACCAAAGCCAGCGTCAATGCTTAGGACCACTATCGATCCAAGTACTCTGCCATCTACTATCGTTCCCAGTACAACGGCGAACGTTTCACCTGCGCTCACCACGAAACCCACACCTCCGATTCCGACTATCCCAAATACCAAAACTGCGACAACTGTGCAGACCTCCCAAACATCCACCCCAACAATCACTGTGCATACCCCGGCATTAACTGGGACCTCTTCTATGGCTACCTTAATCACCAACAGCGGTACTTCAGCCACTACCTTAACCACTACTACGCAATGGCCTGATACATCTGTTATGGCAACTACTCGTAGAGGAACATCAGCAGAAATATCTGTCATACACTCCAAGTCAAATAGAGCTACTAACACAATTCCTTCAAGCTCGTCTCCCTCAGCGAAGAATAGCGCTATCTCAACACATCCTGGTACAACATCAGTTAAGGAAACAACATCTCCCAAAGTGACATCAGTACAGCCAACAATCTTAATTACGCCTTCCACTACAATCCATGCCATCACATCGACAACCTCGGCCGCAGTTTTTAAGGAAACATCCCCCTATGACAGTGCAACTACGAGCGTAGAGGAAAATACGCCATCGCCCGAATATTTCACTACTAGGCAAAAGATTTCCGATTTGACAACCATAACGTCATCCACAACCAAACCCAGCTCAGCAAGCACTACGGTCAAAGAAAGCACCACTCCTAGCTCCTCCATCGCTTCATCGAGCTCCAAAGCTGCCAGCACGGAAAGGGAAAAAGCGACAACCACCAAAAGCCTCTCCTCTAAACCCAGCAGCCCCCCTGAGATCCAATCCAAATCCAGCACCCCAACACCCTGGCCAGTCCTGGTAGAAGCCTTAACCGGTCTGCAACTACCCGCAGAGCTGGTATCGGCCGTAGATGCTGGTGAGCCTCAGCTCCTTGCTGTCTTCCTGGCAAACCAGCAGCTGAAGCCTACCTACTCCGACTCGGACCTCATTCATCTCCCCGCCTCCGTTGCAGCCCAACTCAGCACCTACGCTCAACGGCAGGCGGAGACAGAGGCTTTGGAGGCCCTTCTCGCCACCTCACTGGCAGAAGATGCTTTTGAGGCCTATGCGGGGGCCGGCAATGACAGTCTCCTCCTGGAACAGCTCCTTAGCGGTCCCCTGACCTCGGCCCAGTTGACAACCATTATGGATAGCAACGAGCTCTCCCACCAGCTCAAAGACGCTATCTACGCAGCGGCCTTGGATCAGCTGGCCGACGGTCTGCAGGAGTTGCTGGGAGCCTCTGTGCCTGAGTCCATACTACGAGCAACCCTGGAAGGCCAGGAGGATGCCCTGGCAGAGTGGCTGAGTGAGGAGGCCGTCCTGCCCAACTACACTACTCAGGAGGCAGAAGCACTCATGGACACGGCTGCGAGGGATCTCCTCAACTATGCCGCTCGAACTGAGGCTCTGGAGGCCCTGGCTGAGGTGCTGGGCCCAGTGCCTTCCAGCTCAGGCCAGCTCTACCAAGCTTCTGGAAACACCACCGACCTACTGGCCTGGGTGGCGGAGCAGACAGTGACGGAGGAGGAGTTGGCGATGATCATGGAGGACGAGCGAATCCCTCTTCCCCTCCGCGAGGACATCTGGGGCCTGCTGAACCTGGCCGCACTTCTAGAAGCTGCCCTTGGCCGCCCGGTGCCAGAGGAGCTCGTGTCTGAAGTTCAATCCGGCAACGTCCAAGCCCTGTCCCAGTGGATGGCGGAGGAGAGCCTGGAGCCTGGCTATGGAACGGAGGAGCTCAGTCGATTGCCGAGCGCGGTGGAGGCGGAGATGGACGGCTTCAAGGAGCGGCATACGGCCTGTGGAGCACTAACGGAGCTGGTGGCACCTTTGGGAACCGAGGAGGAGATGGAGTACCTGGCTCAGGACAACGCCACCCAGCTAGTGGCCTGGTTTGTGGCACAAGAGCCGGACGAGGCTACGATTGCGGCAATAGAAGAGGACAGTCGAATCCCGGAGGAGCTGAAGCAACTGTTGTTGGAAGCTCTGGCTAGAAAAGAGGCAGTTGCGGCCTTGGAGAACATCCTGGGTGAAATCTTTGCTGAATCAGCCAAAGGCGCCTACATATTGGACAACTCCGATGACGAATTGGTCAAAGGAATAGTTAATCAGCAGCCATCACTGGATCAGCAGACGGACATCCAGAATTCCACCAACTTTCAGGAAGAGCTGAAAGCAACCATCGCGGCGGCGTTGGACCCTGCTCCGCTACTGGAGGTCATCCTAGGTCAGCCCGTCCCCAACGAGGTCCTGGAGACTCTGGCGGTGGGGAATTCGAGCGCCCTGTCACTCTGGATGGCAGCGGAGGGTCTGGAGCCCAGCTACACCGACCAGGACGTGGAGCCCTTGAGAGCGGATCTGGAGCAGGAGCTGTTGGACTTCGGCAAGAGAAGTGAAGCTTTGGACGCCGTGGAGGAGGTTTTGGGCCCCATAGAGGCTTTGGCCTCTACCCCATACCAAGGCAGAGGCAACTACGAGCCCCTGGTGGACTGGATTGCAAGCCAGCCAATGAGTGAAGAACAGCTGGCAGCATTACTTGGCGATGCAAGGATCCCCACGGAACTGAAAGAAGCCATCCTGGCTGCCACGAGCCTTGCTGCTCGTTTGGAGGCAGCCTTGGGTCAACCAGTGCCACCAGAAGTAGTCGAGGCAATTGAAGACGGCGATGTGGATGCCCTATCAACATGGATGACGGCAGCAAAGATTACACCGGAGTACGAGGAACCGGCGCTTGGCCTCCTGCCGGATGAGATTGAGCAGGAGTTGCTGGGCTACGAACAGCGTTGGGAGGCCTTGGGAGCCTTGCATGAGCACTCTGGACCACTCCCTGAAGCGGAAGCCGGTGGATATCAGGCCAACAAGAGCAATGCCGATTTGGTCTCTTGGTTTGGGGCCAGTGAACCGAGCGACGAGGCCTTGGCTGCAATTGAGGCCGATCCTCGAATCCCGGAGGAGCTCAAAGCGGCTCTTCTTAACGCAGCAGCAAGGGCTCGAGCCGTTGACGCCCTCGAATCCATCCTAAACAGTTCAGCACCAGTACAAGCGGAAGCGCCGTACGTGGATGTGGCGGACTCAGATGACCTGGTGGCCTGGGTGGTGGAGGGTCAGCCGAGTTTGAAGGAACAGGAAGACATTCAGAACAGCCCCGATATCCCAGAAGAGCTCAAGGCGGCCATTGCGGCAGCGTTGGACCCCGCTGGAATCCTAGAAGCCATCCTTGGACGTCCAGTTCCCGACAACGTCCTCGACGCCATTCAAGCCGGAAATGTCAGCGCCCTTCCAGAATGGATGGCCTTAGTAGGCCTGGAGCCAAGGTACAACGAAACAGACGTAGAGCCTCTTCGTGGGGACCTTGAGCAAGTCCTCCTGGACTACCTCAAGCGATCGGAGGCATTGGACGGTCTCGAGGATGCCCTGGGAACACTGCCAGGAGAAGCTGGACAGCTCTACCAAGTTGTCGGGGACTACGCGCCTTTGGTGGAGAAAATCTCAGAGCAGCCGCTGACGGAAGCCCAGCTGGAAGCAATTGTGGCAGATGGTCGAATTCCGAAAGAAATGAAAGACGCCATTCTGGCGGCCGCTGGACTCGCCGCCCGTTTGCAGGCTGTCCTTGGCCGCCCCGTTCCCAACGACGTCCTCGAGGCAGTCAAAGATGGACAACTGGACAGTTTGGCTGATTGGCTGGCTCAGCAAGCCCTGTCAGCAGACTATGAGGCTGGAGATTTGGGCCTGCTGCCTTCGGAAGTGGGCGACGTTCTGATGGACTACAAAAAGCACCAAGCGGAGCTGGAGGCCCTGAAGAACATCGGCGGAGTAGAGCGAGAAATTGGGGACATTGAAGAGGCTTTGGAGACTGCCTTCTTGGCCAGTGGCAATGCCTCTGACCTGGTAGACTGGTTGAAGCCTGAGACACTGTCCAAAGCCACTCTGGAGGCTCTGCTAGAGTCTGGCGCCCTCTCTGAGGCCACCAAAGCGGAGATCGAGGCCAAAGCAGCAGTGAGCAAGGCCTTACGCGAGGTTCTAGACCTCGATGACATCCCTGAAGACATCCTAGCCTCCGTCAACAGCGGCAAGGGGGAGAAGCTGGCACCTTGGCTGGCATCCGAAGGTGTCCCAGCTGATTACTTCCTGGGAGGCCCATCTTTCGAGCTCCTCCCCTTGCCCGTCCAGGAAGCCTTGGCCGGCTACCAAAGGCGGAAGAAGGATCTGGAGCTGGTGGCGAAGGGAATTGGGGTGAAAGGAGTGCCAGCAGGGGCTGGAGGATTGGCCTACGCTGGGGAGGAGGATCCGAAGGGGCTCTTGGACTGGCTCTACGAGCAGGGGCTGAAGCTTGAGGTGTTGGAGGGGCTGGCAGAGAAGGAGGAGATGAGCAAGAAGCTGAGGGAGGCCATCCGAGAGCTGATCAGCGATTGCGATGGAGCCTGGACAGAGTGGAGCGGGTGTTCGGCTACTTGTGGGGCAAGCCACCGACGACGGGTCTGGAAACTGAAGCGGGGCCATGCGGACCTCTGTGCAGAGGAGGATCATCTGGAGCTCTGCGTTCGACCATTCTGCACTCAAGGTCGGACCTTTCTAGTCTCATACTTTCTTTTCCCTTTCTTTTTTGCTCAAACGTCGGAGCATAAATAATGACACAGACTAGTAAGTTATGCCAATCTCTAAGAAACATTTAATTACCATTTAACCACCATTTTATTTAACATTTAATTTATGGGCATTTATGGCTTAGTTGTTCAATGACTCAGAATATCAGGAAAAGATGCTTTTTCGCATGAAGGACATGTTAAGAAATTGCATTCTATGCTTATGAACCAAGGAGAGTATTGTTTGAGACTGTGTGTGGGGCGAATGGGGCTCATGGGGCCCGTGCAGTGAGTCCTGCGGTGGACCCGGCATTCGCAGTCGCTATCGGGCGGAGGCAGAGCCAGCTTACGGAAAGCACGCCCTCCCCTGCCACGGACCTAACTACCAGCAAGAGTCTTGCAATGGCACCCAATGCCAGCGTTTGCCTCCTTTTCCTCCCCTTCTCCCTTCAACTCTCCTACAACCAAAACCTCATTACAGCCTTCGCCATTGACGCGGCCACAGCCCTGCAAATGAAGCTCGCCGGAATTGATGTAAGGAAGGTGAGGAGGGAAGAATCATGAGAATGATAAGAGTTTCAGTACAACCCGACGGATGAGTTCCTGTCCTTCTCGGCGGCGACGGCGGACATGCTGCCGTTCTACCTCACCAACTACACCGCTGAGGAGAAGGCCGGTTTTGGGCACCATCTTGCAGACACCATCCCTCTTTGCACCTACGACGGACGCCGCTGCACCACGGACGACTTCACTACATTCTTCGACGAGAAATACGGTCCACTCCAACTTCTACTTCTCCAGATCACAGTTCTTCTGGCTTCAGGCACCTGTCACACCTTCAACTACGCCAACAACCCAGTGCGCCATTGGACCTATCGTGGTGGGGAGGCCTCCGGACTTCGCCTTCTCTTGCACAGTTGATTGCAATCAAACCTTGGCTGCTTCTGTAGGGATGGAGGATTGCAGCGGAAATGGCGGAGTATATGTGCACCTCCCAACTGTCAGGCTTTCGTCTGGTGGTGCACAACCAGAGCGAGCCTGTCTTCCCCGACATGGACGGACTCAGCGTCCCCGCCGGCGCCACCACCTTCATCAAGCTCCAACTCGTCCTGCCTTCTCTCACGCCCTATACTTCTCTCGTGCTCAGAGCAAAGCAGAGCCATACAGACGGACGTAGAGAACCTGCCCGCACCACACGGCGACTGCACTCAGACGCCCGGCCCTGGCTACCTCTACAACGGCAGCTACACACTTGAAGTGCCCCTTTATCCCACTCTCTCAGCCAACATCAATTGCCTCTTCCACAAGGGCTGCCTCCGCAGCTGCCATCAGGATCTGCTGATGCACAACTGCCGCTGTGCCGATCCTCGCCTCCCCATTCCGGCCAATGCCACCGCTTGCCCTACCTACCGAAGTTGGGCCCATAGCTCATCTATGTTTGCAATCCTCCTCTTTCCCTACAGAGCAGTGCTTGGACTATAACCTGGCCTGCGCGGCGGTGGCGGAGGCTCGGCTCTGCGCCCACTGCACCCTGCCCTGTCGGTGAGTTACTCACAGATCCTGCCTTCAACGCTGCAATCGGACACTTCTTTTCAGCAGCCCCTACTACGCTAGCACCACCAGCTCCAGCCAGCTTCAGTCTACTTTCCTGGTTTCCACCCTCATTGCCTTATCATTTAATTGGGCTCAAATCAGCGCTTATCTATCTGTCAGGAAAAAGCTTGCGGCTTCATGAGCAGCAAGGCTGTGCAGCAGACCTGCGGCAGGGCCGGCCAATCCATGCTTCGGTTGGCTTTAGGCTGTCTGAAGGCTCCGTCACTGGTGAAAGCAGGGAGATTCCTTGTTGTTGTTGTTGGCTGGATGGATGGAAGGAAGTAGATCTGGTCTAGACAAGGAAGGCAGTAAATGGAGACAGAATTTAAGTGAGTCCAGTAGTGAGTGAGAAAGTTTGCAGGCATCATTTTGCCCTGGTCTCAGTCCACTTCGATCGCCTCAATCACCTGCGCCTAGTGGAGTCCCCAGGTGGCGGCTGTCCAGGAAGCGATCGGAATGGCTGAGGATTGGACTGATGTTGAGGCTATGAGGCTGCGAAACTGATGAGCGACGTGGCGGGTGTTCTGAGCATCCTCCTAGGTCCCTCCATCATCACCCTCGTCGAGTTCATCATCGCCCTCTTCGACTTTGCCATCAACGCCATCGGCTACCCCTCCTTCTTGCCCTAGGACCATCTTTTCTAAAAGCTTCAATTCATTCACTTCACTTATCTTCTTTTCTTCCATAGTTGTAGCAAGGGTTTTTCTGATTTGATAAGCAAGTTCTTTTCAAGTATATTATAATTGATGTTTTTTCTATTAGGTCAATGTTGTATGCACATTATCTCGGTTGATATTCGATTGTAACGTGACTGTTCTTACAAACTTTTACCGTTTATAAACGTGATCGATGTTGTCATTGCAATAAATACTGAATTTTCATAGCATGACGCTTTAAATGAAATGCTGGTTTCGTATTATTACTTATATCTGGTACCATCGGCAGGCCAAATGTGAATCTCTTTTCTTCCAAAAAGTCGATTAGCTTGAGTTAAAAGGCAAAGAAATACATCTACTACTGGTGGAATCTGCTTCTAAGACAATTGCATTTTGTTTTAGCGCGCAGTCCAGGTGCTCTTTCCATTGCGCGCTAAACCAAAATGCAGGTGGCTCAGCAGATTCCACTAGTAGTAGATGTATTTCTTTGCCTTTTAACTCAAGCTGATCGACGTTTTGGAAGAAAAGAGATTCACATTTGGCCTGCCGATGGTACCAGATATTTCTTCCACTTTTAATATAGTATAAAATATAAATTAAAATGTAAATCAAAATGTAAATAAATGTAAAATGTAAATCAAAAATACAATGCATATTTATGGGCAAACTAACATATTTTTGTTAAATTTTCATGATTTATACTTAGGGCAATCGATTTTTGGGAGAAATCTTAACGTCATAAAAGAGCTTTAAGATTTGAAAATCAAAAATACAATGCATATTTATTGGCAAACTAACATATTTTTGTGAAATTTTCATTATTTATACTTAGGGCAATCGATTTTTGAGAGAAATCTTAGCGTCATAAAAGAGCTTTAATTTTGGCCTGGCGATGGTACCAGTTGTTTTCTCAATTTAAAAAATCCAAAATAAAAATGATTGGCAGAGAAGGATTCGAACCTCCCAGTTTCAGCCAACAGCCCAATCGCTTAGACCACTACACTACTGGTGCACATGCATCGTTGTTTGACTGAAGACATATGAATAATAAATAAATATATGAGGCCCTAAACCCCGGGAAGGGGGTTGGGGGGAAGAAATGAATACCTACACTCATTTCAAGAATAGATGCGGAGGAGAAGGAGAAGAAGAAGAAGGAGAAGGAGAAGGAGGAGTTCGGACAAATGGTTTTGAGTAGTTTTCTCTTGTGTTCTGCCGTTTTTGGGCAATTTCTCGCGAGCTTTGGTCAATTCGATGATGCTCTTTCCAATGCAAAAAGAATCAGAACGATTGGCCGTTTCTGTGAAGCACAAAATCCTTATCAATTTTAAGATCTAGCAATAACCCCTAAAGCGTACACCTGGGTCGAAAAGAGGGGCTGGGCGCTGACACTCCGCTAACGCTCTGTTCGCGCCAGCCCAATTCCCAGGTAATTTTCCATTTTGTCAACTTCACCATCAGTCTAAGCACAGATAAATGAATTCATTGTAATAAAAGCTGTTAATTCCTTTATCTATGGTCTAAGTCATTTGGCCAACGTCAAAATACCAGCCGATATTATAACACATTTTCGCACCTTGCGCTGGAACAATTTTGTCCCTACACAACCGCCAAACCGAAACCCGGCTTTGTTCGCCCAATTTATTTGCATGCATGAACGGACTCAACCAAGTCAAATTCTTGTGCTTTTCATCAGCAGGCTAGAGATCAGCAAGGACACTGACGAATAGCCGCCCAAAGTTTGGCCCTGAAGATGAGGAGCAACTGTTTCCCTTCATAAGCTGAAGCTATGGAACCGGAGCTCTTTGTTGCGAGCGTAAATGACGGCAAAGTTGGCGAGGATATTGGCCAGGACCCCGAAGCGGGAGAGGAGGCGTGCCAGCTCCCCCGTCCAAACCCGCCTCGCCACCACACCCAGCATGAAGCACACGCGCAGGCCCAGCGTCAGCACCACGTAGCTCCAAATTCTCCGCCAATCTTGCCTCCCATCAGGCATTGGCTACTGCCAGAGCATATGTTGCCCCATTTAATATCTCTCACATTTTGTCCTCAAAGAGAAGACTGTTGGAGCTAGAGGGTTGGTTGGTTCTTAGAAGCCAAAGCTGCAGTCTCCGGCCAATCCTTGAGCAGGTGGCCTACTTGATAACGTAGAGGAGGAGAAGGATGCGCTGGGACTGGGCGAATCGGCGGCGATGCGTTAGAGCGGCCGCGGAGAGCGGGAGTTGGTTGGTGGGGGCCACGGAGTTGCTCCTCAACCGTTCCCCCGCTCAAATCACCCGCTCATTCCCAGGGCCGCAAAGGGGAAACCAGAGGGTGAGAGCGCTGCAGAGCAGGATGACCAGCACCGGCGTCGTGTGCACCAGCGGCATCAGCCCGAATCGATAGATCTGCAATCTGCATCCGTGGGGATGAATTGAGGCAAACATAGTCCCTGGGCTGACATCCTGATAGATGGGCACTCGCTGGCAGTAGAAGTGTTCAATTTGGCTGCGACGAAAGAGCAGCGCCATGAAGCTGTTGGCCAGAGCGCCTGCCAGGGCTGCCCACTGCCAGCAACTCAGGTAGCAACTGCTGTCCAGCCTGCCAATGGGGGTGAGGGAGGTAAGGATGTGGAGGAGAGATGAGATGAAATGAAGGATGACTGAAAGTGGTAGAGAGGCCAGCGGACGAAGAGGAGACGGTCCATGGCAGTGGCCAGTAGGAGGCAGTCGGAGCTAGCCAGGAAGAGCTGGATGAAAAGCGAGCGACCGATCAGACGCAGCAGGACACTCTCCTCCTCCCCGCTCAGCCCATCCATCAGCAGGCTGTACAGGCCGCTGCAGCAGAAGTCTTCTCCCATTTGGGCTGAGGGGCAAGAGGTGAGAATGAGACGAGGAGGGAGACCTCATGCTCATGGCAATAGCAAGCGCAGAATCGGAGAGGGCCAGACGGGCCATGAGCTGGAGGCTTTTGGAGCCGCTATTAGGACGGAGTACGCGCCAGAGGTGAAGGTTGAAGAAGGCACAGACAAGGCCGCCGCCTAGACTAAGTCCCTGCTCCGTCCGCCGTAGAACAAGAACGGTCGCGTCATGGCACTCCGAAGCATTCAGGCTCAGGTTACCTTCCATCCCCCTAACTGACTCTGCTAATAGAGGATGGCTGGCCTACCCGTTATCCACCTGCTTATTCTACAAAAGGAAATTCGTGCGCAAGTGCTGGCCATTGTTTCAGATTTCTTTGTCGGATTAGCCAAAGGCTCGCACGAAACTAGGCTTCACTTTGCATCAACATGTTTTTCTAAATAACTTGTCCATAATTCAGCATTTTGGTCACATTTTATCGAACAATCATACCCGATTGCACAAAGATTAAGAAGGTCAATCTTCGACGAAGTCGCTAAATTCTCAAAACATGCTGCAGTACTAATAGTTTTTGATCGCACACTTTGGAATAGTTTCTTAGTTCAAAAGCTAGTTTAGATGGCTGTGCCAATATTGGCAATTTTCTTGTTTTATAGAGCAACACTACGAACACCGTTTTATATGCAAGACTATACGACCTTAGGTACTACGTTTTACCCTGCCTAAGCTTGCTGAATTTGTCAAGATATTTGCCGCAAAATGTCCTTTTTGAAAGTTCTCTCAGCGTCACTATACTACCTAGAAGCCTTAACCTAAGCTTCAGCCTAAGCCTTAATCTAAGATCTAAGCCTAAGCTTGCTGAATAGGATAAAAGAGAAGGCTGGCTCCTAGAACCCCCCCCCCCCCCCGAAGATATACACCCCCCCCCCCCCGAAGCTTTACACCCCCCCCCCGAAGAATAACACCCCCCCCCCATAGATATACACCCCCCCCCCCCCCCGAAGGGTACTATATTGAAAATTTTTTTATTGCCTTAACATACTTCTCTTTACATATCTCGAAATTTAAACTCACGGAATTTTTATATAAACAACTATATACCTACTTTTTACTAGTTAGTCTGCCTACTACCAGGAGTAGTACTAGGATACTGTTTACGGCAACCCCTTAGGCTTAGTCAAAATGCGCGTATACTGTGGCAGTACCACCCATAGTTGCTTAGGAGCCATGGTCCATACTGTGGCAGTACCTACTAGTTGCTTAGGAGCCATGGTCCATACTGTGGCAGTACCTACTAGTTGCTTAGGAGTAAAAAGTAGGTATTTAATCATCTACATGAAAATTCCGTGAGTTTAAATTTCGAGATATGTACAGAGAAGTATGTTAAGGCAATAAAAAAATTTTCAATATAATACCCTTCGGGGGGGGTGTATATCTACGGGGGGGGTGTTATTCTTCGGGGGGGGGGGGGTGTATATCTTCGGGGGGGGTGTTATTCTTCGGGGGGGGGGGTTCTAGGAGTCAGCCAAAGAGAATAGGTAAGAAAAAGCCGAAATGGTAGATTAATGGGCATAAAGTATGGGAGCGGAGGGAGCTTGATAGATGGGAGGCGGGGGCTTTGGGGAACAGCGATGAAAGACGCGCTCTTTCTTCTCTGTCTCTGCCTTGCCGGGATTGTTGGCCTGCCAGCAGGGGCAGAGGTAGTAGATCGTCTGCGCTATCGTCAGCATCGACGCGCCCAGCCAAAGGCCTCCAAGCATCACTCAGAAGGGCTCAAAGGAGAGAGGAGTAAGCCAAGGAGGGGCAGGCACCGATAGTTCCTCCCAGGTTGCTGATGAATGAGACGAGGGGCATCGTTTCAATGGTGTCCATGGCCAGACGCTCCAGCTGTGGATAGTAGACGTGGAGGCTGGACAGGCGCTCCACTTCCCAGTCCGGCAGATGATTTCACAAACGCCATGGGATGTCAGCACGTAGGTGATGTTATCACATCTCACAGCAGTCGAAATACTGGTTGAACATTCAGTTGGAGCAAGCCCGAAAGGAAAAACCAAGCTAACTATGCCGTGCCACTTGCATTGTATCAGCATTCCTTCGCAGTCATGCGCCAAGTCGTGTACGATTTCATCCTCATACTAGGGCATAGCGTTTGTTGAGGCAATTATATAAAGTTAAAAATATTAAAACTTTTTTATCCTTTTGAGTGATTGTCATTATATTTTTCATGAAATTTTGTAAACGACGCCTTGTTCGTTTTTTATTTGGAAACTTCTTTTTCCTCTTCTTTGTCTCAAACTCAATACATTTTTTAGGAATTTTAAGGAATTTAAAAAAATTTCGACATTCTTTAGGCTGTCCTCGATTTATTGAAAAGATGTAGTCTTTTGTTTCATGTGAATTGCATTTGCACCTTGCATGTGTAGATGGCGCAAGTGGGGAGTATGGGCTGGTATACATGTTGCTCCCCCTGCATGACTGTAGCCGCGTCCAGCATGCCGTGGCAAGAGCCGCCCCAGCCTCGCATCCCCCCCACTGCCCTTCCACCCTCTGCCTCTCTCTCCTCCTGCCTTCACTTCAGTTGTGTCTTTTGGTTTGGGATAGTAAAGAGACCCTGGAGGTGGTGGAGCTCTCGCACGTCAGCATGGAGAAGCTGGACAACTAGGGCAAGCAGGCCGCCATCAACGGCTTTGCCTTCGTCCTCTCCGCCTTCCGCCTCGACTCCGCCCTCTCCCGCAAGCCCTGGAGCGGCGACGTCTTCCGCCCCTTCAGATTGGAGCCCCTGCCCAGATCTCCGCTTCCTCCAAGCCTCCCTCCAGCCACTCCGCTAGCCTGGACCGGGACGCCTGCAGGACCTCGCCTTGCTTGCACCTGGACCTCCCCACCACCCACTACGCCAGCGGACGGGACGACTCCAGTGTGCACTCCTCTCGCTTCGAGGCGCCGACCTTCCACTTCTCGGACTCCTCCAAGGCTACCCTCTCTCCTCTCACCCTCTTCCGCTTCTTCATCCTTCCCGGCTTCATCACCCTCTCTCCACCCCTTCCTGTGCTGCTTTGCTCTTGCCCAGCCGTGCATTTTACGCAGTGGCAGAGCTGAGCACACAGGCCTATTTTGACATGTCTAGCCCCGCCCCCCGCCAGTCTCCAGACGCCCCCCAGCCCCCCTCCGAGCCCCTACACACACATACGGCCTCCCACCTCCCGCGCCGTTCAAACCCTCCCGCCAACTCTTCCCACCACCAGACCCCCGCCCAGGCTCCCGCCACGCAGGACAACTGCGCACCCCCACCGCCACACCCACTCACGCCTACCCCTACAACCCCATGCACAACCACGCCTCCTACTTCAAGTCCTCCCAGCCCTGCTCCAACTCCTGTCCAGCGCCCAACAACCACACCCAGAACAAGATCCGATGCGCCAACTGCGAGTCCATCTGGTGTCGCCGTGGAGAAGAAGCTGCCTGGGCTCCTGCAGGAGCGCTGCCTACGATGGGCTGGCAGGCTGGGGACACGGAGACGAGACGCACGGGCTGCGCGGTACGCTGGGTCTGCCTGCCCTGCCAGGACCACCACGGACTCCGTCCCCGCCCAGCTCTACATCAGCTCCATCAGCAAGGCCTTTGCCGTCGCCTGGCCACTCTCGGCAGGTTCTCCCCTAACCGCATTCTCTTCCCTCTACTCGTTGAGGAAGAGACTGAGCAAGAGCCACTGGAGTCACCAGAGGACATGGACATGGAGCAGCGTCCAGACAGCTTGGCCCTGGTGCCCGTGGGGGAGGGAGCAATGTCAGGCGAGGAGGGGGGCTGGGGGGCGTCTGGAGACTGGCGGGGGGCGGGGCTAGACATGTCAAGGAGGCCTGCGCGCCCAGCCCTGCCACTGCGTAAAATGCACGGCTGGGCAAGAGCAAAGCAGCACAGGAAGGGGTGGAGAGAGGTGATGAAGCCGGGAAGGATGAAGAAGCGGAAGAAGGTGCAAGGAGAAGAGGGTAGCCTTGGAGGAGTCCAGAAGTGGAAGGTCGGTGCTCGAAGTGAGAGGAGTGCACACGGAGTCGTCCCGTCCGCGTAGTGGGTGGTGGGAGGTCCAGGTGCAAGCAAAGGCGAGGTCCTGCAGGCGTCCTGGTCCAGGCTAGCGGAGTGGCTGGAGGGAGGCTTGGAGGAAGTGGAGATCTGGGCAGGGGCTCCAATCTGAAGGGACGGAAGACGTCGCCGCTCCAGGGCTTGCAAGAGAGGGCGGAGTCGAGGCGGAAGGCGGAGAGGACGAAGGCGAAGCCGTTGATGGCGACCTCCTTGCCCTAGTCGTCCAGCTTCTCCATGCTG
>JASANA010001864.1:0-38982 GCA_030248095.1 Ptycholaimellus sp. GST1_10
GTTTTTTTGTACAACTTTAAAATTCGGTTTGCGGATGAAAGGTTAGATTTTTCAAAGACCTCATGCTTCAAGCATATTGGATTGCTAATATAAGACCGAATGAAAAGAAAAACTTTATTTTTATGCGCAAACCTTTTTGTCGATTTACATCGGTACAAAAATTCAGCAATTATGTATCAAAAAAGTGTGGAAGCAATTGTGTGCAAGCAATAATTTCATTTTTTGTACAATACAATTTCTTTAATCATGAATCATTTATTTTTTATGACATAATGACTTAACGACTTAACAATCAGAAAAGTCAGTGTTATCATTTATTAATCATGGTTTATGCATAATAATTTTGATTAATTTCTAATTTGCACCACCATTTTTTGTGCCAATGCGGCTTGTCCAAAGCATAGAAAGCTTTCAAAGATTAAGCTGGTACTGCAAAGCTGGGGATATTCGTTTTTGTCTGGACTAATAGATCTTCGCTTCCGTATTTAGCTAATTGGACTTTAGCTAGCTAATTAGCTATTAGCTGATTAGCTAATTTAACCATGGTTTATGCATAATAATTTTGATTAATTTTTAATTTGCACCACTTTTTTGGTGCCAATGCGGCTTGCTCAATGTTTAGAAAGCTTTCAAAGATTAAGCTGGTACTGCAAAGCTGGGGGTATTCGTTTTTGTCTAGACTAACAGATCTTCGCTTCCGTATTAAGCTAATTGGAAAATTGATCTCGAAGTAGACTTTAGCTCGCAAAATATAAGCTGCTCTTGGATGGGGCTTTTGAAAAGACGGAGTTTGCAGTGGGTGTAGAAGGATGGAGGTTAAAGAGCAAGGAGCAGAGCAGAGACCGATGGAAGAGTTCCAGTACGTCCTCTCCTTCGTCTACCTCATCCTTCTGCTCCTTGCTCAGCTCAATCTTGCCGTCATGTATCACATCATCACACGGCCCGCCCTCAGAACTGCATCCAATATACAAGTCTTCAACATCTGCCTCGGCAGCTTCTTCTACAGGTACACTTCCAACAGCTTCTACCTTCTTTCAATTGAACGCTCACATTTTGCTTTGACAATTACATCCATGAGTTAGTTAGATGTCCCGAAGATGTTCTGCTGTCTGTCCATAAGATTGCAAAGCTCCAAAAACAATCAAAAACTCAAATCTTGGGTCAAAGGGTATGGCGTTAGATTCCCAGAGATGGCGCACCTTGGAAAGGGGCTTGATTGCAGCTTAGGCATTCCGTTCGTGGTGTACATGAACCTGAAGCGAACGTTCCCGGCCGAACTGGGTCTCGTCAGCTGCAAGCTGGTCTACGGTTGCGATGCCGTCGCCAGAGCTGCCACCATCTACAGGTCTCCTCATTCAGTCATCCTCATCAGACTGGTTAGGGAGGGCTCGATTGGTATCAATTGGAGCATAATGCTGGCGAGCATGGAGCGGTACCTGGTGGTGGTGAAGCAGCGACGGAGCTGGGTGACGCCCTGTAGAGCCTTGGCCGCAGCCATCGCTGTCTGGCTCCTCTCTACCGCCCTTATGCTTCCCGTCTTTCAGGTTCCTCCCCTCTTTCTTCTTCAAACCCTCCAAAAAAGCGGACAGCTGTAGTATACGGATCTGCGGATGCTGCGTTCCAAGAACGTCCTCTGCACCCTTCGCTTCGACAAGTCGCCCCAGCTCGCCCTCGCCTTCATCTGCTACACCACCATCGTCGTCTTCGCCGTACCCTCAATCGTCATCCTCATCGCCTACTCTTCGTTCCCTCTCCTCTCTGCCTCGCTCTCTCTCTCTGCCCCAGACGGCTGGCCATGCAGGATCCTGAGTCACATGCTGCGCAGTAGGGATCGTTTGTCCAACTACGGGACCATCCATCGCTCCTCAATCATCTCCGCCACCGCGGCCGCCGCCCCCATCCCCACAGCCAGCCCCAGCGACCCGCGGCGAAGGTCCATCCTCGTCATCACCCGCAGCCGTCTGCGTCAGTCCATCGCCGCCATCACGTCACCTCTTCTACTACCCTCTTCCCCAGTCATCCATACCCTCTTGCTGATTCAGGAACAGCATGCGGCAGACAGTGGAGGCGTCGGTGACGAGTGTGGAGGGGGCCCGACGGAGCTCCTTTCGGCAGCAGCAGCAGGCGAGGGCGCGGGAGGCCCAGTACCGGCGGGTGACGCGGATGGTGATGACGCTGGTCGGCTTCTACCTCATCTGCTGGCTCCCCTACTGGCTCACACACTCCCTCCGCGCCTTCTTCCCCATCAACTTCGGCTCCTACACTCGCATCTTCTTCAGGCACCTCTCTCACCAACCTCTTCCTCCTCCATTCATCCTCCTTTCCAGCATCCTGCACCTCCTGCCCTACTTCAACTGCGGACTGAATCCCTTCCTCTTCGCCCTGCTCACCACCAACTTCCGCAGCGAGTTCGTCCGCCGACGGCAGGTAGGGCGGATGGTGGAAGATTGGGGGAGGAGGAAGAGAGATTGGGAGGCCCAGGCTCGACAGATGGGGCGAAGGAAGGGGCTGAGCAGGGCGCCGAAGAGTCTGCCGGCGAGCTTGGCAGCGCAAACGACGGAGAAGGCAGCGGAGTGTCGAAGCCTGCTGCAGCGGGCCAGCTTCCGCAGTGTGGGAAACTTTCCTCTACAGTCCAACTGCCTGCCCCAGATCACAGTCACCGACCACTGCACCTTCGCCCCTCTCTAGTCTCTCTTACTTTTATTTACTCTCCTCATTCTTGCCTTCTCATCTCTCTCATCACCCCCCTTTCGAATTCCATCTTTTCAAATGCCATTTTTGTTCATTTTTGCGCGGCCGACGGCCGCCTGCCGCGGAGGGCAGGGCAGTCAGAGCTCCGTAGGCCGGAGGGCATGGGTGCGGAGGCCACGGAGCGTAGCCTAGCATGCGAAGCATGCTAGGCGAAGCGTAGGGGCCGTAGCACCCGTGCCCGGAGGCCGGAGGAGCTCTGGCGCCCTGCCCGAAGCGGCGGGCGGCCAAGGCCAGCTTAACCAGTTACCTCATTTTTGCGTCCGTCTTTCCGCATCTTATATAATACGCGTGATGCGATTTTGGGAGGGGTATTGGCGCCACCTGGATTCATGACTTATTTTGGCATATGATAGCTCTATGTATGGCTCTTGACGAGTTATTCAGTATTTTTTGGGTTGCTCCATGCATGGAAAAATTTAAAATCATGAAATAGTTGAAAACGTGCCCATTTTTGCCATTTTTTGACTTTTTTTGACTTTGAAACTTCATACCTCATCCAATTTTTAACTTTTTCTGTCGGACTTTTTTTTCAATTGTAGCTACAGCAATTCTGCATAAAACCCAATCGTTAGTTTTCTAACTCTTAAATAAAATATTTGAAAAATATTGGATTGACTGATGTCAATTTTTCGATTTCTGACCTACCCAGGAGCCTGATGTATTTGGGATGAATGAAGTAATTCTTTAAGGCGAGGTCGAGCAAGCAGTGTTCCAGTTCCTGTGACTGATGTGCATTGACATTGATTTTATCTAACACCTTGACTTGAGCCTTCTTCTTTTTCTTTTCTTTAGTCACCGTACAAGACGAGAAATAACAGGCCACGGACAAGGTGACACTGATCACAATTCAGAGACGGATGTGCATTAGGTGGTGTCATTTGGATGGGCGTCGAGTTTTCTTCTGATGGCTGCCAGGAAGGTCCTCCGCGTCCCCATTGCTTCCTCAGCCGTGATAGCCGCCCACCAGGCCCCTACCCGCCCCGGCCATAGCTCAGCCCTGCCCCCGGCGCCTGTGCCCACAGAGGCAAAATGGTGCCGGCCTCGGAGATTTGAGTTTAGGAGAGGGAAGAAGACAGGATGACCATGCCAGGCGTACTGCTGAGCCATCGACGGAGCTTCTGTGGGAGAGGAGAGGGCAGTGCAGGCTCTAAAGCATTTGTGTAGTAGTAGTAGATCGGCTATTATTCGTCTCCTTCTCAGAGACTCCAAGCCCAGAAATGAGAGGCGTGCAGGGTATCCATCGCGAGGGAGGGGAATGGCACACCTTCTGTAGATGTAACGGGTGAATTGGCGCTGCACTGACTCCAGCCGGGCAATCTCAGCTGCAGTGCATGGAGCCCAGACAGATGATCCGTACTCCAGCAGTGGGCGAGCATAGGTGGTGAATGCAGATGAGAGCAGGGAAGGGGAGGCTGTGTGAAAAGCTTTTTTAATGAGGAAGGTTGTGTGTGAGGCACGATTGCAGGCGAAGGTGATGTGAGAGGGATATCTTAGAGACTGGCCTTGGATCACGCCAAGGTCTTTTACGCCAGCAGGGGGGGCTAGGGGAATGAGAGAGCCGTTAATGGAGTATTCGGGGCAGACGCCGGGGCCTATGCGATAGCGCGTGCATTTGTTGGGTGCTAGGGAGAGCTGCCATGCTGATGCCCAGTTCTCCAGTATGCCCAGGGCAAGTGAGAGTGCAGCTGTGCAGGAGGCGGCCAGGCGCACATCGTCCGCGTAGGCCCAGACTCCAAGGCCATGGACAGCCTCCAGGTCCCTTAGGAGCGGCAACATGTACACATTGAACAGGGTAGGAGAGCTGGCGCCCCCTTGGACAATAGAGGACTTATATCTTAGAGGCTGGACAGCTCTCTCATCTTGTCCTCAGTAATATTTTGAAGTGTGGATTTGTATCTGGAAATACTTATTTTGAAAATTAATCATATTTAATGAAGATTTTAAGGGCTATTGCTGGTATTGCTGGTAGCTATAGGTGGCCGCGCATAGCGCGGCCACTGACCTATATTACTAGTATATATATATATGTGTGTCCGAGGCCCGTACTCCTCGGTTTTTCAACGAAATTGGCTGATTTTTTGCATGAAGGTCCGTCTAGGCGGTGCCTCGGGACCATTTTTGGCGCTTGGCGTAATTTTTTGAATTTCGCCCAAAACTCAATTTTTTGATGTTTCAAAATACGAAAAATCATAAATCACTGGTTTTTCAATGAAATTTGCTGAATTTTTGCAGGTACTTCCGGCAAAGTAATATCTTGAAGCTGGCAAAAGGAATTTTTGAAATATTTGTTATTTATCGATTTATTGTCAAAACCCAAAATCTTGATGTTTCGAAAATTTGAACATGCATAAGTCTTTGGTTTTTCAGTGAAATTAGCTGATTTGTGGAATGTACGTCCGAAATAGTAATGTCTTGAAGCTGGTGAGAGAAATATTTGAAATTTTTAGCATTGCTCTATTTATGGTCAAAAACCAAAAATCTTGATGTTTCAAAAATTTGAACATGTATAATTCATGGTTTTTCATTGAGATAAGTTGAATTTTGCCATGAATTTTCATCTAGGTGGTGTCTTGAGGTGAGGCCGCGCATCTTGGCAACAGCCGAGAACACCTTGTTTAAATTACCTTTTTTCAATAGGGAAACAGTAGTTTTATTTTTCAAAGCAAATGAGCATCAGAGCATTTCCAGCTTTCCACATGATTACAGGAACCCACATCTAAAAAAAACAGCAAAAGAAGTAGAAGCTTCGAGATGATGAAAGCTGGGCAATCTGAAAAGCGGATTCGCCTAAGAAGCTCTACTTTTATCTAGGGCCAATCCACTGATTGGGTAGCAGGCAGCGCTGAGCTCCCTGGTTTGACGCCGTAAGCTTCACCAACACGGTGATGCAATCTTTTTTAATCCAGGCCCCCGCTAGGTCGTTCGCACCTGACAGGCAATAAATAGATAAAAGCGGCTTTTGGTGTTGAAGGAATGAAGGCGCTTACAGATTGCCTCGGCTTCCTCTTCCATCAGGTGGCAAGGGAGGATGAAGGAGGCAGACAGACTCTTTTCAGCCCTTGGCTTTGCAATGTCCACAATGTTGGCGTCGTCCATGGACGCAGTGTCGCATTCATAGTCCGGGTACATCATGGTCTTCAACTGGCGAAGGAGCTTATTAGAGCGACCCTTATCAAGTCTTTTCAGGCTGGCAAATCTTCCTGAATGACTTACCATGCCCAACTTTTCCCCAATTAAGTCCTCACGTGCTAGGCGTGCCTCATTTCGGCCGAGGCAACCTTTCAAAGGGGCCATGTACCTTGCGTGTATCGTATCATGCACCACATTATTAAAGATCTTCCCGGGAATGAACTAATCAAAAGTACTTTGACGAAGCAAGGCTTCCAGGCTTCCAACTCTCCTCTGCCTCATTTTGCCTATCCTTTGTGGATAACCTTGCAGGTCACATGCATCGACCTTCGCAAAATAGCACGCACCTTTTACCACCTTATTCTGCGTCTGCCAAATTAGCTCTTAACTTATGAATCTAATCTACTTCCTGTTGTCATCTTTAAATAAAAAGCCCTTGCACTGAGAAAACCCAAACAGAGCAACAACTACACGTTTACGGGTTCAGTTGACACAGAGATAATTGGTGTTACAAAATAACGAATCAGTTTCATTTTTAACAATTTACATTTCGACCTGATATATTCGAATGCACTATGCACAATTTGAATGTGTTAGCCTACAATTTTCTTTGGACAAATGACCACAACAAATTTTCCCAAGCTTCGTCCGCAAACAGCAGTCCATCTACCATAGCAATAGTAAGCAAGCAGTAAAAGAGGGACAGGCCGCTCCTACTCTGATCCCATCTGCCTGCTGAGATTGGTATACAGATCAAAGCAGCGTGCCGAGGTCTGGCCCGGGCAGGCCGCGGGAATCCGCCGGCATCCCCGGCGACGACCTTGAGTGGACGGCCTCCTCCTTTGACCCTCCAGCTCCTTCCTCCACCCGCTGTCGACGCTCCACTCCCTCCAGGGCCCCCGACCGTGTCACCCTACAACCCCCTCCCACTCCTCAGTCCTCTCATGGAAGGCTAGGAATGCGCCAACACTTCCTCCGTCTCGTCCTCGGAGTCGGAAAGGGCGAGGCGGAGGTAGGGATTGTTGGGCGTGGGCTGGAACTTGTAGGCCGTGATGGCGAAGAAGGCCCACGTTCCCAGCTCCTCCACCACCACCACCAGCCAGGCCAGTCGGAAGGGCACCGTGAACTGCAACTTTCCCCCCTCACTCCTCCTGCCCCAGGCGAAGGGAGCGGAGGCTTACGGCGACGAGATATTTGATGATGCGAGTGAGATAGATGTAGGCGATGATGAGGATGTAAAAGTGGCGGAAGAGACGGAGCTTGGAGAGGTTGAACTGGGCCTTGCCGTCCGTGCCCGCCCCCTCCTGCAGGTGGCGGATGCTCCAGATCACCGGCAGGATCACCGCCGAACAGCAGGCCAGGTCGATGAAGATGAACACCTCACAATCATTCCTACCTCTCCAGCAACCACCACTCCCAGGTGCTAGGAGACCTGCATCCAGAGACGATAGGAAGCCTGGCCCTCCTCACTTTCGGCCAGGATGATCATGGCCACATTGTCCAGAACCTGGAAGCAAGCAAAGATTGCAATGCGGGTGGGAATGGGAGTTATGATGAGCCTGAAGCGGGATGACGATGATGAATAGGCGACGGTCGCGGTCGGTGAGAAAGCCTTTGAAGAAGGTCCAGCCGGTACCGATGAGGATGATGACCCCGAAGAGCAGCGCACCCTTTAGCAGGTGCAGGACGTAGAAGACCACTGCCCAGCCTTCCTGCACAGCCAGAAGTTCAAACTAAAATTCCAGCAGGACAGGACTCACCTGCTGGTGTCCGTGAATGGAGATGAAGTAATAGTTGACGCCGTGGAAGAGGAGGGAGCCGGACTTGATGAAGACCAGCACGGACATGAGGTAGTGGACCTTGTACACCTCGTCCCTCCTTCAAACTCAACCACTTACAGAAGGACGTCGTAATAGCTGGCTCCAACTTAGCGCTCTTGATGACGTAGACCCAGACAATGCCGGAGGCAAGGAAGAGAAGTGCCAGAGCAAAGTAGATAGAGGGCTTTTCGATATCCCCAGCCGGAAGGTAGCTGTCCCGGTTCTTGGCCACGATGTCTATCTGTCAACCCCTCATAAGGATAGGGAGGGAAGGCAGAAGAGGCTGTGCTGGGGAACATGGAAGGAGACGGGTATCTTGTCGCGCCACTTGTAGTTGCGGCAGTTGTGGTAGAGGAAGTAGTAGTCGCCCTCCTCGACGGCGTGGGTGATGCGGAGGGCGAAGGCGGCGCTGATGTCCCCCTCCGACACTCCCTCCAGCGGCAGGTTCGTCACCCGCTGGATCAGCAGCTCCGGCGTTGCCTTCTCCGCCGCACCCCGCGACAGCGATGGCTTCTCCCTCTCTACACAACCTCCCCCTTCACTCTTCACTCCTCCACAGATGATGGATGAGCTGACTGTTGCGGACGTGGCGGGACTTGGCCAGAGGCTTGCGGGAGGTGGCGGAGGGGCGCGTGAGGCTCACCGGGCGAAGGTCAGAGCCCACGTCCAGCTGGCAGCTGAGGTCGTTGTTGCCCTGCACACTGCGGCAGACCTGAGGGGAGAAAGCTGAGCTGGCTCGGCCTGCAGAGGGAGCAGAAGGAGGCCTGTAGGTTGTCTGCGATGGAGCCGATGCGGCGCAGGACGAGGAGGCGCTGGGCGAAGTCGGGGAAGAAGAAGAGGGCGTTGCCGGCGGGTCCGTCGGGGCCGGCGTTGTGGAGGAGGCAGTCCCCGGGGTTCGTGCGCAGGAACTCCAGCACCTCGTCACCCTTGCTCAGCGAGAACCCAATCTGCAACATTCACCCACTTGTAGAGGGTTGAGAGAGGGAGAAATGGATTGGACCTCTCCGCTGAGGGAATCGTAGATACGGCCAGGATCCAGCTCGTCCAGCGGCAAGTCCAGGGAGAAGTTGGAGAGGCGGACTTCAAAGGTGCCGCCGAGGAGGAAGCCGAAGTCTGCCAGCTGGATGTGCGCCCTCGCATCCTCCTGCACCGCTTCAGCTTTCACATTCACTCACCAGACTCAGGGGGGGGGGCAACCCTGAGGGTGAGGTGGTGTATTTTGGCTGCGGCGAATGGGAGAAGGAGGAGGGGCAGGAGAGCGCTGGCCATGCTGGTATGTGAAAAACGGGGGCTGTTAGCCCAGCTCCATGGCCTATGCTGATGGGCAGAGCAAGCAGTGTGGGTGAGAGCAGGAGGGGTAGAGAGTGTAGGGTAGAGCAGTCCTTCCTTCTTTCCTTCCCTATTTGGAGCTCTCAGGGGGCCTTGTCAGACCAGCAGCGTGCGGGAAAGAAGGGGAAGAGTTCGCCAACTGCGCACTTTCTCTATACGTCTACGCGCTGCCCATCAAGACGAAGCTCCATGCTTCTTATTTCACTTCCAATATGTGCTAACATGATGCCTAGATTTTTTTGTTAGCGATAATTTGTGAAGTGAATGGATTTGAGAAGCTTTTGCATTATCCTTCTTTTTGTTATTTTTTCGTTCCTTTTTTCTATCGTCTGAAATACTTTTGCAATAGGTAGGTAAATACTCCGCCTCAAAATAGATGACTTGGCACCGAGCATGCTAACTATACAACGCCTGCCTTGGAAAATACAGAAGAGCCAACGCTAAGCCGAAATGCAAAACCAAGCTACGCCTCCAAAAAGGCCAAATGAAGCAAGAAATAGACTTTTGCCAGCGACAGTTACTAGAACAAAAGTCTTGGAAGAAGGTAGCGTGATTGTAAATGGAATCCAGGAAGCCTTCTAGGTCCAGCCAGCCTGTAGAAGGCTGGGATGAGGACTGAAGCTGCTGTGCTGGGGCTCCGTGAGAGCCGTTCCACTGCCTGCAGCCAGCTGAAGTAAGGAGCGTGCTAAAGTGGAGGTTGGGCGTACGGGATAGGTCGTGCTCGGAGCCGGATAGACGAAGAGAGGGCAGTTCCACATCATCCCCGCCGCCGCCGCCGCGTACCACCGTCCGCCGCCGCTCAAACGCCTTCCGCACCTTCACCTCAAGCCAGCAGCCAACCCTCATTTGCAGGGATTGAGCTGCCAAAAAGGCTTGCCAATTGATCCGTGCCCGGGAACTCGAAGCCGGGGCCTGCGTCTGGAAGACAGTTGAGAGAGGCTGGAAGACAAGACGGATGGGATAAGAAAGTAACCGACACAGGCTTGAGCCTGAGCTTCGCGCTTGAAGTCGAGAAAGCCGAATGTGCGATCGTCCATGCGGGTGCAGCGGACCACCTGCATTCTTTCTGACCATGCTCCAGTTTGCCTGAAGAGGCCAGGGATGAAGGGTGAACCTCGCCGAATTGACTGAAGAAGTCTTTGAGCTGGAGGGGGGTGAGATGGCCAAGGAAGTCGATGAAGAGCTGTTTGGTGGGTGCGTTGGTGGCGATGTTGTGCTCCTCCTCCTCGTCCTCCTCCGTCACGATCTTGGACTGCTTGATGAAGATCTTCTGTCCGTCGATGCGGTGGGGCTTGGCGGCAAAGGCGTTGTAGGCCCCCTCGGGCTTCCGATAGGTCACAAAGCCGAAGCCCCGCGAGTGGCCCGTCTCCCGATCCCGAATCTCAAATCTAAGCTTTCCTCATAGGACAGCCAAGGCAGGACAGGCACAAACCAGAGCCCAGTCGTGGAGGACGCCGAACTGGCAGAAGTGGTAGTAGAGCTGCGTCTCCGTGATCCCCTCCGGCAGATCCCCCACATAGAGCTTCAACTGACTCTGCAATAGAAGCCATTGCTAGCAGGAGTAGAGAGGACAGAAAAGGGATATGAACCAGCTGGGGAGGAAGGAGGTTGGGGTCGTTGAGAGCATCGCCGTCAGTCTGAACGCTGAAAGGCCCCAGGGGCTTGGGCGGGGGCAGGTAGGCTGGTGGGATGAGCGGCGGAGGTGGCTGCGGGAATCCCACACCGCCCGAGAAGAACGGAGCGCCGAAAGCTGGCGCCCCGAAACCGTCCGACTTGGCCACCACCAAGCGCTCGTCCAGCAGCACCGTGGCCAGGTCCAGCACCTCGCCCCTGGGTCACAGCTGGGGCTGAGGGGAGAGATGGAGGAGGGTGAAAGGGGGGACGTGATGGTGGATCGACGGAAGAGGTTGGCGGTGAGACGCTCCTGTTCGTCGACGCCCATGAGGTCGAGGACGAGCTGGATGCCGTCCAGGGCGGCGGTGTCGCAGAACATCCGCACGAAGTGCTCCAGCGCCCCTTCGTCCTGCACGCTGTACTCCTCCGCACTCCAGCCCCACATGGCCAGCCTGCCAATCCTCCCACCGTCCACCCAGCCATTGGAAGAAGGATGGGAGTAGGAGGAGAACTGTTTGGCGAACTTGGGCGTCTGCTGAAGTTGCGGAGGCAGAGGATAGCAGCGGCCGGGGTCCAGACTGAGCAGGAAGCCGTGGTCGATGGCGGCCAGGTTGACGAGGCCCTGGTGCACGGAGCGAGCCTCGCAGCGCACCAGCCCTCGCTCCTCCGACTCCACCATGACGGCGAGTGAATGGGACCGGTTTGGCGAGCTTGGGCGTCTGCTGAAGTTGCGGAGGCAGAGGATAGCAGCGGCCGGGGTCCAGACTGAGCAGGAAGCCGTGGTCGATGGCGGCCAGGTTGACGAGGCCCTGGTGCACGGAGCGAGCCTCGCAGCGCACCAGCCCTCGCTCCTCCGACTCCACCAGAAGGGAGGATGAATAGGAACTGTTTGGCGAGCTTGGGCGTCTGCTGAAGTTGCGGAGGCAGAGGATAGCAGCGGCCGGGGTCCAGACTGAGCAGGAAGCCGTGGTCGATGGCGGCCAGGTTGACGAGGCCCTGGTGCACGGAGCGAGCCTCGCAGCGCACCAGCCCTCGCTCCTCCGACTCCACCAGAAGGGAGGGATGAATAGGAACTGTTTGGCGAGCTTGGGCGTCTGCTGAAGTTGCGGAGGCAGAGGATAGCAGCGGCCGGGGTCCAGACTGAGCAGGAAGCCGTGGTCGATGGCGGCCAGGTTGACGAGGCCCTGGTGCACGGAGCGAGCCTCGCAGCGCACCAGCCCTCGCTCCTCCGACTCCACCAGAAGGGAGGATGAATAGGAACTGTTTGGCGAGCTTGGGCGTCTGCTGAAGTTGCGGAGGCAGAGGATAGCAGCGGCCGGGGTCCAGACTGAGCAGGAAGCCGTGGTCGATGGCGGCCAGGTTGACGAGGCCCTGGTGCACGGAGCGAGCCTCGCAGCGCACCAGCCCTCGCTCCTCCGACTCCACCAGAAGGGAGGATGAATAGGAACTGTTTGGCGAGCTTGGGCGTCTGCTGAAGTTGCGGAGGCAGAGGATAGCAGCGGCCGGGGTCCAGACTGAGCAGGAAGCCGTGGTCGATGGCGGCCAGGTTGACGAGGCCCTGGTGCACGGAGCGAGCCTCGCAGCGCACCAGCCCTCGCTCCTCCGACTCCACCAGAAGGGAGGATGAATAGGAACTGTTTGGCGAGCTTGGGCGTCTGCTGAAGTTGCGGAGGCAGAGGATAGCAGCGGCCGGGGTCCAGACTGAGCAGGAAGCCGTGGTCGATGGCGGCCAGGTTGACGAGGCCCTGGTGCACGGAGCGAGCCTCGCAGCGCACCAGCCCTCGCTCCTCCGACTCCACCAGAAGGGAGGATGAATAGGAACTGTTTGGCGAGCTTGGGCGTCTGCTGAAGTTGCGGAGGCAGAGGATAGCAGCGGCCGGGGTCCAGACTGAGCAGGAAGCCGTGGTCGATGGCGGCCAGGTTGACGAGGCCCTGGTGCACGGAGCGAGCCTCGCAGCGCACCAGCCCTCGCTCCTCCGACTCCACCAGAAGGGAGGATGAATAGGAACTGTTTGGCGAGCTTGGGCGTCTGCTGAAGTTGCGGAGGCAGAGGATAGCAGCGGCCGGGGTCCAGACTGAGCAGGAAGCCGTGGTCGATGGCGGCCAGGTTGACGAGGCCCTGGTGCACGGAGCGAGCCTCGCAGCGCACCAGCCCTCGCTCCTCCGACTCCACCAGAAGGGAGGATGAATAGGAACTGTTTGGCGAGCTTGGGCGTCTGCTGAAGTTGCGGAGGCAGAGGATAGCAGCGGCCGGGGTCCAGACTGAGCAGGAAGCCGTGGTCGATGGCGGCCAGGTTGACGAGGCCCTGGTGCACGGAGCGAGCCTCGCAGCGCACCAGCCCTCGCTCCTCCGACTCCACCAGAAGGGAGGATGAATAGGAACTGTTTGGCGAGCTTGGGCGTCTGCTGAAGTTGCGGAGGCAGAGGATAGCAGCGGCCGGGGTCCAGACTGAGCAGGAAGCCGTGGTCGATGGCGGCCAGGTTGACGAGGCCCTGGTGCACGGAGCGAGCCTCGCAGCGCACCAGCCCTCGCTCCTCCGACTCCACCAGAAGGGAGGATGAATAGGAACTGTTTGGCGAGCTTGGGCGTCTGCTGAAGTTGCGGAGGCAGAGGATAGCAGCGGCCGGGGTCCAGACTGAGCAGGAAGCCGTGGTCGATGGCGGCCAGGTTGACGAGGCCCTGGTGCACGGAGCGAGCCTCGCAGCGCACCAGCCCTCGCTCCTCCGACTCCACCAGAAGGGAGGATGAATAGGAACTGTTTGGCGAGCTTGGGCGTCTGCTGAAGTTGCGGAGGCAGAGGATAGCAGCGGCCGGGGTCCAGACTGAGCAGGAAGCCGTGGTCGATGGCGGCCAGGTTGACGAGGCCCTGGTGCACGGAGCGAGCCTCGCAGCGCACCAGCCCTCGCTCCTCCGACTCCACCAGAAGGGAGGATGAATAGGAACTGTTTGGCGAGCTTGGGCGTCTGCTGAAGTTGCGGAGGCAGAGGATAGCAGCGGCCGGGGTCCAGACTGAGCAGGAAGCCGTGGTCGATGGCGGCCAGGTTGACGAGGCCCTGGTGCACGGAGCGAGCCTCGCAGCGCACCAGCCCTCGCTCCTCCGACTCCACCAGAAGGGAGGATGAATAGGAACTGTTTGGCGAGCTTGGGCGTCTGCTGAAGTTGCGGAGGCAGAGGATAGCAGCGGCCGGGGTCCAGACTGAGCAGGAAGCCGTGGTCGATGGCGGCCAGGTTGACGAGGCCCTGGTGCACGGAGCGAGCCTCGCAGCGCACCAGCCCTCGCTCCTCCGACTCCACCAGAAGGGAGGATGAATAGGAACTGTTTGGCGAGCTTGGGCGTCTGCTGAAGTTGCGGAGGCAGAGGATAGCAGCGGCCGGGGTCCAGACTGAGCAGGAAGCCGTGGTCGATGGCGGCCAGGTTGACGAGGCCCTGGTGCACGGAGCGAGCCTCGCAGCGCACCAGCCCTCGCTCCTCCGACTCCACCAGAAGGGAGGATGAATAGGAACTGTTTGGCGAGCTTGGGCGTCTGCTGAAGTTGCGGAGGCAGAGGATAGCAGCGGCCGGGGTCCAGACTGAGCAGGAAGCCGTGGTCGATGGCGGCCAGGTTGACGAGGCCCTGGTGCACGGAGCGAGCCTCGCAGCGCACCAGCCCTCGCTCCTCCGACTCCACCAGAAGGGAGGATGAATAGGAACTGTTTGGCGAGCTTGGGCGTCTGCTGAAGTTGCGGAGGCAGAGGATAGCAGCGGCCGGGGTCCAGACTGAGCAGGAAGCCGTGGTCGATGGCGGCCAGGTTGACGAGGCCCTGGTGCACGGAGCGAGCCTCGCAGCGCACCAGCCCTCGCTCCTCCGACTCCACCAGAAGCGGCATGCCTGCCCAGCCCTGCTCCTTCATCCACCTTTCGTCTGGAAAAAAGTAGCAACCTTCGGCGATGGCGTTGCTGGTGAGCGGTTGGAGTGCCTCCTGATCACTGGCTGGAGATTGAAGTGCAGCCTTCATGGCCTCCGCCATCTTGCTCACAGTCTCTGCCTCACTGGCTCGCACAAACCTGCCCGCAAACTTCTTCTGCCAGGAAAAAGGGATAGAAAGGGGGGACCAGAGAGAGTGTAGGCCCTCGTAGTGGGTGAGGTGGACGGGGAGGCTAAGGTGTCCAGCTCTGTCCGCGTCCGCCGCTCCGCACATCTCCGAATGTGCCAGCCAGTCGTCCTCATCTCAACCCACTGCCTAGCGTCCGTTTATCAGGCAACAAGAGGGATTGAGGGCACCAGGTTTGCAGAGGCTAGCCAGCGTATTGGCTTTCATGCTGCTTGGTGCAGCGGAGTGAGTACTAGAAGTGGGGGAGTGGAGTGATGAAATGTGGCGGGCTGAAGTGAAGTAGACGGGCCCTGTACGCGGCCCTGGAATGCAAAACAGTGCCAGTCCCTGCTTTTGCGCGTTTCTCGACGACCAACCTACTTTTGAGCCAATGAAGCCAGTACAACTTCTCTTTCATATTTCTTCCTTTTTTCATCAAATTTTAGGTCATTGACCGACAGTATTAGCCATATATTTTCTACCATTTATCATTTAAAGACAACTTGAAATGTTTGGTCTTGCACAGAAGGCAATAATTAGGACAAATTGCGCAAAGCATAGGACGGTACTGCTTGCAAAAGCTTGCCGTATTTAACTATATAGTGCTGCTTTTATATTTTGGAAAAGAACCAAAATTGAAATTTGAAACTATTAAGACAGAAATACTTGAATAAAATTCACCGGTAATATTCTAAATGATATCCATTTAATATCCATGTAAAATCGTCATTGCTTATTGTCGTTCGATTCATTATGCTTTATGAGCTACTCAGAAAAAGCCCTTCCCACACAACTTAGCAGCTTACAATTCCATGCATTTTAATTTACATTTTAATGCTCATTTTTAATTTTTTAATACGAAAGAAAAGTTTGTCCAAATCCATTGAGAATTTGCCATTTCTCAATGTACCCCATTTTTCAGACATTCTACCCAAAAAAGTAATGTTTCAAATGCTCCAGGACCAGGTTCAAACCTCCAGATCTTTCTAAAATGTTATTACCTTTCAGGGAAAAAAAGTTTGTTAAATCCATTGAAAAATTCGCCATTTCTCAGTATACCCCACTTTTCAACCTTTCTACCCAAAAAAGTAATGTTTCAAATGCTCCGGGACCGGTTCCACCCCTCCAGATCTTCCTAAAATGTTAATACCTTTCAGCAAAAAAAAAGTTTGTCCAAATCCACTGAGAATTCACCATTTCTCAACACACCCCATTTTGCAAACTTTCTACCCAAAAAAGTAATGCTTTAAATGCGCCGGGACCGTTCCCACCCCTCCAGATCTTCCTAAAATATTATTACCTTTCAGGAAAAAAAAGTTTGTCAAAATCCGTTGAGAATTGAGCATTTTACAGCATACCCCATTTTTCAACCTTTCTACCCAAAAAAGTAATGTTTCATATGCTTCAAGATCAGTTCCACCCCTCCAGATCTTCCTAAAATATTATTACCTTTCAGGAAAAAAAAAGTTTGTCAAAATCCGTTGAGAATTGAGCATTTTACAGCATACCCCATTTTTGAACCTTTCTACCCAAAAAAGTAATGTTTCAAATGCTCGGAAACCGATTCCACCACTCAAGATCTTCCTAAAATTTTATTACCTTTCAGGGAAAAAAAAGTTTGTCAAAATCCGTTGAGAATTGAGCCTTTTACAGCATACCCAAATTTTCAACCTTTCTACCCAAAAAAAGTAATGTTTCAAATGCTCGGAAACCGGTTCCACCCCTCCAGATCTTCCTAAAATTGCATTACCTTTCAGGAAAAAAAAAGTTTGTCCCAATCCGTTGAGAATTCGCCCGTGGACAGCATTTCCAGAAATATATATATATATATATATATATATACGAGGACAAAAGTTGAGCAACCTCTATAGACCGCGGAGCGGCCCTTCGGGCCGCTCCGCGGTCAAAAATACAAATTATGCTTTATAATTTGTTAAATTTGTTTCATTAAGTTTTAATTTGTAATGATGGTTGGCCTTGAGTTCTTGAAAACTTCCACAACCTCCGAAAAAGCGCCAGTTCCTCTTGTAAAAGCTTAGGGCAAATCTGTGTGCAGGGCAAGTGGGGCCAGACTGGCCCAGTTTGCGAACGGGCCTGCGAACGAGGGGTCTCATTCGCGTTCGCAAATTTCAGCTGCGAACCTGCGAACGAGGGTTTTTGCGAACGCGAACACAAACCTGCAAATGAGGGCAGGTTAGACCATGTTAGGTTCGAACTTGCTCTTTTTTTCCTGCAAGTCAGGGAGTCATGCGAGAGGCGGGGGATTGCTGTAGGCGCAGCTCTATGTACACTATGCTGTGTGTGCTGTGCATCAGTGTGTATAGGCGCGTTTCTGGCTCTAATTTGAACTTGTTTCAGATCCATTTTTCAGCTGAATTTAAATAAAAATGTCCCAGGGAGGGCAGTTGCAGTCAGCGCGAGTGAAGACCTCGCAGAAGGAATCTTCCCGTCCTCCACTGCGATCATTTCAAGCCACTCCTGGGCCACGTCCTCATCATCCGCCCCCACCTACACCTAGGTGGGCTCAGAGCAGTGCCATGGGGAGCCAGCAGCGTCTGCGAGAAGATCAACCCAGCCAGTCGAGCCAGCAAGTTGTCAACTATGACTCCGATGACTCCTCCTCCTTCAACCACTCATCTGGCAGCCTGTTCGACGCCACAACAACCCCTCCTTCCCAGCGCAGCAGCGCTGTCAGCCAGATGTCCCAGCGGCTGTTCAGCAAGGCCAGCCTGTGCATGGGAGGCAAGCGTACACATGGGCAAGCAGAGCTCCTCTATCGCGAAACCCTCATCAATGACAACGCTTCCTTTTCGCGCCTGTGGATTGAAAATGCGGAGGATTTTGAGGTGTCCAAAGAGGACATCCACAATATTCATCCACTCAGCAGTGCCTCGATTAGCCTTATTCCATTTCTCGATTTTTTGATCTGGCGCTTTGGAATCAGATTTATCAGCCCTATTGCTCCAATGCCTTGTTGTCTTTTTTGTCTTGTTCCACTGCATTGCCATGTTGGACCCATCTTTGAGACTTCAGGAGAGACTTTGGAAGCTTTGAAAGTACCAATAAAGGCATCACAGAACAGAACTCAATGCATCACAGAACAGAATAGAGTGAAATTGAAAGCTTGGCAACTGGAAAGACTTTAAACGAGAAGGCCTGGGGAGTGGGGGTGAGGAGAGGGACTCGGATGAGGCAGGGGGGAGAGACCTAGTAGTCCGGAGAGGGGGGGGGGCAGATGGAGACAGTCCCGGGAGGTTAGAGCTGGCGTTGTCCTCGGCGGCAAGGTTGATGTAGTCAATGACGCCGCGGCTGATGAGGATGGTGTCCACGCTGTTCTCCTCTGTTGTGTCATCCTGTTGATCTCCTCCCCCGCGCGCTTGCTGGGCTCCTCGGTGTGGTCCACGTTGTGGGGCCAGGCCTTGAAGAGGGGAGAGCGCTTGTAGGTGGGGTCCTCAGCCTTCTCGGGCATGGGCGTGGGGGAGCGGAAGGAGAGGTTGAGCTTGCGCTGAGCCGCTGTCTTCCAGGTGGGGGCGATGGTCTTCCATGCGTAGCCTGTCGATACATTTGCAGACACAGGTAGCAAAAGAGGAGGGAAGGCATAAGAGGAAAGACCCAGTTTGCAGTGCTTCTGGCGATGGAGGGGCGGAGGGGGCGAATTCTCCTTGTCCTGGTCATCCTTCTTGGCCTGGTTGGTGTTGGCCTTGTCTCCTCCATGGCGAGCTTGCTCTTCTTGGCCACCGGGGGGTGCTGGTAGGAGGCAGATGCTGGAGGAGAGAGAAGGGCTTGTCCTTCTCCTCGAGGTGGTAGCGCTTGTCATCCTCCTCGCGTAGCATGCAGAGGAGGTTCTCCACCACCTCGAGGCACTCGTGGGCGACAGACTGCTTCACATCGAGGGCGTCCATGATGAGCTTCCCTTGGATCTTCTGCAGTCCCAGGTGCATCTCCGTCGTGCGTCCAGCGGGCATAGGCATCCTGGCTGGCTCCTTGGTACTTGACTGATCTGTAGCAGAGCAGTAGGCGAAGGGCAAGGAGGACTGCTGAGGGCAGAGGGTGCTGAAGAGTCAACTTGGAGCACGAATGATTTCTCAGCCTCCCCTCCAGCCCAGGGCCCCAGGCATTGCCTCATCTACCGTACTGCATGCCCTGGAGACGCCCCACAATGCGCCTGTTCGAAATGCAGTACTTTCAGCTGCTTTTTGGCCAAAAATGAGCATAATTGGGGCAGGCTCGCAAAAATATCCCCATTTGACCCCATTTGACCATGTTAGGTTTGAACTAGGCCCCGTTTGGGAATTGTCAGGTTTGCATTTGTGAACGGGCCTGCAAACGAGGGGTCTTGTTCGCGTTTGCAGGGTTGACCCATGTGTGGGCCAGTCTGGGTGGGGCAAATTGAAATGCCACTCTGTTTGCCAGCCTCAAGCCAGGCCCAGCTGCCCTGCCCTGTTTCAAGTGCTCGCGCAAGCCCGACTTTGGGCTGTTATGCACTTATCACAAGAGTATCTAACTCCAAACAGAATGGTAGTACTCAAAAGCTAAAGAAACTCAACGATTTAGACATGCGACCTGAGCTAATTTCAGTGAGCGATTCGACTAGCTGGCAGAAATGGCTCTATATCGACGAATTTCGTGCGTCACATTCTCGTAGACTAGGAAAGTTATGGCAGTGGCTGGCACCACTCGACACAGGGACGGTAGCAGACCCTGCACACTTCACCTTCTCACCTCAATTCCCCACCATTGAAATGCCACCAGCCTTGTAAAAGCCCCGCAGACCCTCGCCAGCATAGGTCTTCGTAGCAACCTGTCAACTAGCATCGATGCTCAGGCGAAAGATGAGAGGCCAAGGGGGGGATGGAACATCTCGGACTCCTTTGTAGCGAACGTGCTGGTCCTGCAGTCGCGTCCTGAGCACCTGATAGGGATAGGTGGAGCTGACGGCCACCAGCTTGGACAGACTCGCCATCAGGATGTAGTCCAGGGGGCCCTGTAAACAGCCTTCTCTAGGCTGTAGGCTGGCTGGGTGAGAAAGGAGAAGAGCGAGACGAGCTTGGCCTGAACAGAGGTCCCGGTGAGTCTGGAGTGGAGGCGTCGTAGCTCCTCGTAGGCCATGAACTGGATGGCCCCGTGCGAGGTCCCGATGAGGCCCGGCGTGAAGCCTTTGTACCAGCCGCGAATCCCATCTCAAACACTCGTCCATCCTAAGTCCCATCCTCTTTGGACTGGAAATAAGAGCAGGCCTTGGCGAAGGATGGAGATGAGGACATGGGCGAGGCCACGGTAGCGAGTGGAATGCGATGCATGCTCGTACTGCAGGCAGAGGCGTGTCTTGGCCACCCAGATGGGGTTGGTCACCGCCAGAGTTCCCACACCTCAACCAAGGCCATTTCAGTTTCTGCAAATCCGAGGCCATTGAAGAATTTGAGAACCCGAGACAACGCCTGTGAGTAAGCTGAGCTGCGGCGACATCAGCAAGGACTCCGGCTCTCGCAGCACGCCTTTCAGAGTATTGAATCTAAAAAAGATGAGGGATGGCTGGGTAGGTGTGAGGGTGGGTGTGAGAGGGTGGAAGTGAAAGTAGAGGCAGGATGTGAAAGTAGAGCATGCATGTGAAAGTAGAGGCCCCAGGCGAAGGTGTTGCCGACGAGATTGGGGACGAGGCCTTGGTAGAGCCCGGCGAGGCCGACCTGCCTCACGATGGCCAGACTGGAGGCCAGGTAGCCGCCTGTCTGCGGCCGTAGACCGCTGGCCAGTGCTGGCCCTTCATTGGCTGCGAATCGAACCTCAAAAACATCCTTAGATATTACTTAAACAATGCAGCGAAAGGACCCAGCCTTGAGGAAGTCGAGGGGATGAACAAGGAGGGTGGAGATGAAGCCGCCGCTGAGGCCGCCAGCCAGATGCTCCAAGCTGGCCATCAGCGAATGCTTGGAATGTGCTTCGGAGGCTTCATCTCTGCCCTCGTCCTTCCACCTTTCTCTTTACCCTGTCAACTGCGCAGTTTTTGCCATGTGGTGTGTTTCATTGATTGATTGCCCTCTGCTCCAAGACAACAATATTTATCATATTCTTGCTCACAAAATGATGTGCACGCGGCAGAATCTCTAGCGACAGCAGTAAGGGGCCGGAAAAGTGATGAAACAAAGCACGCATTTACCCAACGACTCGCACGCTTCCAAAGCTAGTGGTGCAACAGAATGGGGTGCAAAATATGAAAAAATAACCGAAAAAGATGTAAAATGACAATATGCAGTAGCAAAAAGCTAAGAAGCTAAAGTGCGGAAAGCTAATGAAGTAGATGCGGTTGAGTAGAACGGGCAGAATGGGGGTGGGAGGGGCGATTACATCTTGAACTGCTGCCCGTCCCGCCCTCCGGCAAAGGCCAGCTTGACTATGAACGGAGCTTTGCCCGCTGCAATCACTCAGCGATTGCATAGGCGAGAAGTATGAGGGGCAGGAGTATGGGAGTACCGGGACTGTTGATGGGAGTGTGGTTGGAGAGAACGAGGGCGTCGGTGGCCTCTTCCACGGTGTCGAACTCACAGACGCCGGCTGAACTCCGCTCCGTCTTAGAGGGGAAGATTGTGACGCTCTTCGGCGGCTTGAGCCCCGCGCTTTGGAACATCTGGATAGGGCCGTGGCTGATGGGCGAATAGTAGAGAGGAGAGTGAAAGAGGGAGAACCTCCATGATGGCCTTCTCGTCGGTGCCAGGAGGGGCGTTGTACCAGTGGAGGACGGCCTGGGGGCGGATGAGACGGTTGCGGGAAGCTGACTCTGGTGTCAGAAACCGCTGATTACGGCTGTTCGTATAATCCTGTCAAACATTTCCTTCTCAGGGTGGCGGGGGAGAGGCAGGAGGGGTGAAACCTTGAAGCTGGGACTGCCGTCGGGCATGTCGAAAGGGTCGTTGATGTCTCTCAGGCTGGTCTGCTTGGAGGGTCTGAGTGCCAGTTTGGCTCCAAAAAGAGTGGCCCCATGCAGGTAGTCGATGGCCGTCTGGACCTGTCCCGGATCGCTCATCTGAGCCATGCACGTGTCCGGCTTGCTCTTCATGAACTTTATCTACAACCTCTCCTACTCACCCCCTTCTGAAATAGTAGAGGAATGCTGGGCTGACCTTCTCACAGTTGCCGTAGAGGCAGAGGAGGTTGAAGAGCTTGTCGCAGTTGATGCGCTCCTGGTCCACGCCGTAGATCATCACCACCTGGCTGTCCTCGAAGCCGCCATAGCCACCCGGCGGCCCTCCTCCACCACGCGGGCCGCCCCCGCCATAGCCGCTCTGATAGCCTCCGCGGTAGCCCCCGCCACCTCGGCCGCCCCGAAATCCGCCGCCGCCGCCGCCAGCGCCCACTCCGCCCCCTCCGCCGCCCTCCCAGGCCCCGCCTCTGGCCTGGGGGCCGTTGTAGTTGTTGCCGGGGCCGACGCCCGGGAACTGGCCCGCCATCCCTCCGCCGCCGCTCCCACCGTCACCCAGCAGCGAGCCACGGCCCATGCCCAGCAGGGACTCTGAAACCCCATCACCCTATTACTCATAAGCTTCCAGCCGTAAGCGACCCTTCAAGAGAGAATGGGAAAGAAATGAGAATGCAGCTGTTAACTCCGCTGACCACACAGGCACAGAGGCGTCAGTCAGGACAAAGAGAGTCCGCAGCGCTTAGGACCAGCATCGCTTCCTCCATGGACGCGCTGCAACTGGCAATGATAAGAAGCAGGCAGAGCTATGCTGCCACTCTCTGCCGTGTGAAGCTGCTGTGTGGTGCCGCGCTGCAGCTCTTTGGGGGGGCTTCTTGCCTTTGAGCCCCGCCTCTGGACCTGTGTGTGCACCTGCTGCAAGGGGCTGCGGCTCTTTTTCACGCCGTGCCTGTGCGGTCAGCCTGGGAGATTGTGAGGGGAGCGCAGTGTGGCTGTCGATGGGAGGTGGAAAGGGTTTGCAGTCTTTAGACATCCACTTTGTAGCTGCATAGCATGCATAGACTGCCACTCTGCCTGCCTCCTACTGCCTGCTGCCTCCAACTGTGGGAAGGAAGGCCAACCGGGCGGGTCCACGAAGCTCCACTGGTCCTGGTCGTTCCGCGTTACGCGCACACTTTCAGGCTGCAACCCACCCACAGGCTTTGCAGGGCAGAGGAGAGCAGAGGAAGAGGATACCTTGGCAAACTCCACTTTGAGGGTACAGCAGCCGGAGTAGATGTCGGCGCCGTTGAGGGCGTGTTTGACCTTCTTGGCGCTCTCCACCGAGTCCATCTCCACCAGGGCCTGGAGCAGCGTCCGTCGGATGATGGCTATCCGTCGCACCTCCCCGTGGCTTTTGCAGATCTGCTGCACCACCTCCTTCAATTCCACGCCCCAATGTACTTCCCAATCATTCAATCTGATGTGGAAGGTGTATGGTACCACGTTGATGGGGTACTGTGCGTTGTAGATGGTGAGTATGATGACGTGGTTGGGGAGCTCGGATTCTAGACCGAGCCGTTGGATCATGGAGGATGTGGAGAAGTTGAAGAGGGCCGGCTGCCCTGCCACGTAGATCTGGTGATTCTGTGCGTAGACGACGCAGGCACGAGCTCCTTCCAGCTCCTGTGAGTGACCTCATTAGTTGCAAAGTTCTTTGCAAATCGGGAGCTTTGGCCTCTGACCTCAAACTCGACCAAGGCCATGCGCTTGTTGGGCATGCAGGTGGCGTAGGCGATGGGGCCGAAGTGACTCAGGGCTTCCAACAGGTCGGCCTCTGTCGCCTTCTGGTTCAGGTTCCGCACGTGCACTACGATGGAAGGATTCGGGTTCGTCGGGTCCACCGTTTCGTCCTGCACTCCCCCCTTCTTTCCTCACTACTCAAACTTTGTAATGAACATTTTAGCTTTCTCATATTTCAGTCTACTTTTGGTACTTTTTGATGAACAAATGAATTGCGGGCAACATGTGTTTTCTTTTGACTCTTGACTGGTACTTTTGACAAATGAATTCGAAAAACATGTTCATATAGTTTTAAAAATTTAACGCAAGTCGACACTTTTTCTTTCATTGACACGGCTGAGGGTGGAGAGGAAGAGTGTGAACAATTAGTGATGGAAGAGAGAGATAGTGAGGAAGTAAGAACCTTTTTGTAGCGCTTGAAAGGAGGTCTGTCATCGTAGGAAGACTGTTGGTGCTGATGGTGCATTTGAGGAAGGCGGTGTTCATCAGCATCCTGCTTCGCCCCTCCCTCTCCATTTCCATCCTCTGCGTGATGCGGAAAAGACATTCTTCTTCAATACTGTCAAAATTACCAGATTCCACCTTTTTGACTTCCTTCAATTCTCAATAAAGCTCTAATTGGCACCAAAATTTGTCCTTTTTTCGCTAAGTGTGTCGCTGATCTTGTAAATGATTTACTCACAGAATGATGGTGATGAAGAAGAATTCTGCACAAAAATGCCTTTGGGATGCTGTCACAGAATGATGATCGCAAGAAGCGCAGTGCGCTGCAAACAAAAACAAGGGTAGGGAAATGCAGGGGAACTCATCGGGTAATGTGCGATGCATTGGAAGTAGCGCAAGAATCGAGAAATGCCATCTAGCCCAGGCCAAGCGTCTATTTGCAATGCCAATTTGCTCTCTCTCCTGCTAGGTGCTAATGTAGGAAGGGGAATACTGGCCGGGTGGAAAGGGGCTAAAAAGCCAGTGCAAGAGGGAGAAGCAAAGACGAGAGTGCACAGGGGCGCGGAAATAAGCCCGTGGGGTGTAGAGTAGGAGTAGAAGTTTGATGACCGGGATGCAGATTCACAGACACTGACAGTCTGGCACTGAGCAAGACAGAGAGAGGTACACTGGAGGAGTTTTGTGGAATTCTCGCTGCTGAGTCCGCCCAACGAAATAGACAGAGTTGGTCCACACAGGTTAGAAGAGGGAACGCGGGGAAGGAAGGAAAGCAAGACGGCTTGTGTAAAGCAAGGGAGACTTTTGAATGATCTGCGGAAGGAAGCGAGGGATGAGAGCAACGCATTGTGTACACACAAACCAGCTGGACGAAGGCAACCACAGCGCAACCGAGGAGAAAGGGAGGAGTAGCCTGACTGGACTAAGCTGAAGACAATAGCCCACTTGGAGTATAAAGGATGGGGGGCGTGGAGAAAGAATGCTGAAAAACGGCCAAAAGGGCCCGCCGCTGCAGAGGATGGGTCTATGTTCATTGGAAGTCTCTCTCCTTACTCCGTTTTCACCTCCGCCTTCCCAACCCAGCCTCCGCCGCCACCTCCAAATCAGCTTTTCCAGCCCCGTCCAAGGAAGGGGATGGAAGACCATAGGCAGGCGGAGGGGCAGGCGGCCATCCGAGGGCAGGCGCAGAGTGCCAGGAGCCGTCGGGGGCCCAGGCCCCGTGCCAGGAGCTGGCGTAGGCAGGGTAGGCCGGGTAGGCGGCGGCGGGGTAGGAGGCGTAGGCTGCCCCGTCCCCGTAGCCCCCGCCCCCTCGCCAAACGGCCTGTCCGTAGGAGTAGCCGCCGCGGGAGTAGGGCCCGGAGCGCTCTGTGCCTCGGGAGCGGCCCTGGCGAGCCCCGCGCTCTCGGCCAGTCCCGCCCCCGCCGCGGCCCAGCAGAGCGCCCATGCCGGAGCCGAAGCTCCGCTCTTGAGCCTTCTTCACGGTCACCGGCTGGCCTTCGATGGAGTGCTGGGGGCCCTGAAGGAGGGGAGTTGGAGGGGGATTGAGGGGAGGGGAGTGAGGGAGGGAACCTCAAGGATGCACTTGTCGACGGCGTCGTAGTCGTCGAAGGTGACGAAGGCGAAGCCGCGGGGCTCTCCGGTTTCCTTGTTGAGTGGGATCTCGACCTGCTCCACGGTGCCGAAGCTCTGGAAGTACTCCCGCAGCGCGTCCTGGTCCACCTCACGACAGCCGCCCACGTACACCCGCTTCACGCTACCCGCTGACGCCTACACCATCATCCTCTCTTTAGCATCCACAGGGCACAAAAGTCCTACTTCCTGGTTCATCTCTCTGGGTATGGCACGCTTAGGGTCCACAGTCTTCCCGTCGATTACGTGGGGCCGGTTGGCCATGGCATCCTCCAGACAGGCGGGATTCTCGTAGGTCACGAAGCCGAAGCCTCTCGGCCTACCCGTCTGATCTCTGCAAGACTAGCGCACTCCACAGGCATAACGGATGGCCTAGAACTTGCGCACCGCATGGCCTTCCAGTCGGTGAGTGTGCCCCACTGTGAGTAGAAGTCCTGTAGAATTTCGTCCGTGGTGTTGTAGGTGATGCCGCCGATGAAGAGCTTGCAGTTCTTCTCTCCTTTCCCGCCCTGCACAACGGCCTCCTTTGAGCAAGAGTCTACACTCTAGGCCTGGGTCAGGACTCACCTCAGGTGGCATGTTGGCTGGGTGGTAGGGTAGGGAAGGATGAGGTGATGATGGGTAGGAGAGTGTGTGGGTCCTAAGGGGGGAGAGTGAGGAGGGAAAGGGCGGCTAGGACGGCATTTGGGAGACGGCGGTTGTTCTGGTGGCGCCGTGAAACCACCTCAGAGACACCGCTCCCACTTTCGCACCCGTCTGGCCCTGGCGCATTTGAGTTGTGAGTAAATCTCTTTTTGCCTGGCTGGCTGGGAGCAGTTGGTTTAGGCGCACGGTTGGGCGAAGACTCAGTGCATAAGTTGGGCCGAGAGGGTGCTAGACAAATGACTTTATTTCCATCACCAAGTTTCCAGAATAAAAGAGAGAAAAGCCAAAAGACACACAGAGGCGAGCAATAAGTTCCCCGGCTCAGTGGCGCATGCAAATTGTGTTCCACATTGACTGCGATCAGCAGAAGAGAGCAAAGAATCAGTTTGGTTAGTTCGTCAGGCGTGTCTCCCTCCGGTGAAGAGGAGTAGAAAAGGTGGGGGAAGGGAGGCGGCAAGGGAGGAGGAGAGAAACAGGGGAGGAGGCACCAGCAAATGATACCCTAAAAAGAATGAAAACTGCAATGCGATGCATTTGGAAGAGGCGGATTGAGCCAGTGAGGCACTCGCGGCCTCGCCCTGCCCTTTTGCTCGGCAAACATGAGAGGAAAAGAACGGCACAAGGAGGCTCTTGTTCGAGCGGCCTTGGCGGAAAGAGGAACGGAAGCGACAATCGGCGACAAGCTATGGCCCAGTTGCTCCTGGCTGCGAAAGCTGAAGGACTTGAATATGGGGGACATCACTTGGAAGAGAAGGGGCTGGGGGAAGGAGAGGGGCTTTAGGAGAGGTGGAAGGAGGCTTGGCCCCAGGCGATGGCGTTGGCCAGTTGAGCGGCCATGACCTCCTTGGAGGAGTAGTGGGGGAGTTTGAGGTAGTTGACGCAGGTCATCACTGACGGCAGGAACTTGTCCCCTTCGCCTTCCCCTTCCCCGCAGCCCTTACGCACCACTGTCAGCGGCGGTTGTAGGGCCTCAAGACTCTTCTCAGTAGAGGAGGGATATAGGAGAAAGGGGGAGAGATAGTAGACCTTGAAACCGCCGACGGGAAGCTTGGGAGAGCCGGTGATGAAGTGAAGGAAGCGGCGTTGCTCCTCCGCGTTGAAGGCGGCCATGATCTGGATGAGCCACTGGACGGGGTCCGACTCGTAGGTGTAGCCGTGGTCAGGCCGAATATGGGCCGCCAGAACTGCCGGGTCCCAGGCCCCGCTGGAGCCGCAGAACAGGGCCTCCATCTCCTCCGCGTAGAACATCCGCAGATGTCGCACCGGCAGCACACTGTCGAAGCCTCAAAGCACCACCAGCCTATGGGCTTGAGCAGGGGAGGAGATGGAAGAGGGAACCTTCCACAAGGGCTTCCATCTGGCGAGCGACTCCTTCGTAGACGATCCAGTGGGTGACGAGTCGGGCGTAGTCGGGGAGGTTGTCCAGGGTGACGGCCATGTCCTTCCCGCCCTTCCGCAGCTCCGCCATCGGCATCGACCCGGGCAGCGTGAAGTCCAAGTCCAGCGCCTAATCATTCAACCCCTCTTTTTGCCATCTGAAAAGGAGGGAAGCGTACCTCGATCTCCTGGCGTCCGCCCTCCGGGATCATGATGCTCTGAAGGGAGCTGACAAGGGCAGGCTCCAGTTCGGAGAGGTGGCCGAGGCCCAGCGTCCGCTCCTCGCCCAGCAGCCACTTGTAGAGGACCGGGGAGAGCGGAATGTCCAGCTGCAGTGGGATGGAGGTATTTGCCGAGTTGGAAGGGAAGCGAGAAGAAGAAGGGGGACCATGCGAGAGTCGAGGAGGGCTCTGGCCAAGAGGCGACCGATGAAGGCGAACTTGGCGCGGATCTTGGACACCGTGGCCTGTTTGACGACGCGGGTGAGCGGGGCCGGGTAGAGACTGTTGCAGACGGGGTTCACCAGCGCATCCTCCTCCTTCTTACCTCCTCCATCGCGCCAGAGACCTGTCAAGAGGTTGCCTTCTTCTCTGCCACTGAAAGATGGGGAGGTAACCTAGACGAGCTTTCTGTAGCTCCCTGGAGACGAGGGCGTAGAACTCCTGTGTGGGGCCGAGGCCGGTGCCCTCCTCGTTCTGGTATTGGACCTCCAGGACGGCTCGGTTCGCTCCCTCCATGGAGGCCAGCACTGCCTCTGCCTGCTTCAGTAGATCCTCTCGCGCTATCGACACCTCAATCAGTCCTAGGTGATGAAGAGGAGGTGAGGAAGAGAGAGACGGAAGGAACCTTGCGTCGCTCTAGACGCGGGGCAATGCGACTCTGCTGTCCGTCCAGGCCTTCGCCGGCGGTCAGCTCCGGCAGGCTGTCCGTGAGGCGCTGGAGAGCCCGGTCCCTGTCCAGGGCACAAGCGTGGAAGACGCACTGGCGGGCTTCGAAGGACAGGACGAAAGGACAGGCGTAGGCCAGCGTTCGGATCCACTGCGGCACCTGAGAGGCAGGCTTGTCAATGCTTGGGTAGAGATGGGTGGGGGAGGATGGAGGATGCCTGCTGTGAGAGGACGGTGAGTGGGTCCTGGAGCTGGCGGGTGACCTTGCCGGAGAGTTTCCCGTTCACAAACTCCGCCGTGCTCACGATCGGCTGGAACGTCTTCATCGTCTGCTCCTCCGGCTGTAAATACACTCAACTTCGTCTATGCTGGAGTGAAATGGGGCTTTGGGTACCTTGAAGACGGCCCACCAGTACTTGTTGATGCCGTAGAGGACGTTGAGTAGCTGGAGGACCTCGTTGGTGGCCTTGTCGTCGCAGGCGGTGATGCGTTTGTCGAGGTAGTCGGCGAGGGGGCTGTGGCGGCCGGTGATGACGCCGTCGTTCCAGAGCAGGTCTGCCGAGCGACTGCTGCCCTTCGCCTCCTTGCCCTTTCGCTTTTCCTTCTCCTTGGGGGGAGCGGCGGCTGCGGCGGCGGGGTCCTTGGCCGGCGCAGGCTTGGGGCTGGGGTCGGGAGCGATGCGGTAGTAGAGGGTGTGAGTGTTGACCCAGATGGAGGCGAGGCTGAGGCCGGAGGCGGGGGCGTCGGAGTCGTTGGGGTCCTGGTCGTGGGGGCCAAGAGGGAGGCCGTACTGGCGGACGGCCTGGTAGAGCGTCATCTCGTAGGGGAGGACGCGGTCGTTGATGAGGAACTGGATGCGGGCGGGTGCAGGGAGGCCGGCGGACAGGGCGAGGGTCTCCTCGAACTCGTCCTCGGAGGCGGCGTCGTCGGAGGAGGAGGCGAGGTCGTTGGCGGTGGCGGTGGAGTCCTGGGAGTCGGCGGAGGGCTGGGGTGCGGGGCGGGTGCGGCCGTAGCCCTTCATGAGCATGTAGCGCTCGATGGCGGACATCTGGGCCAGGGGGTCCACTTTGATGGGGCCGCGCTGCCAGTCGCGGAGCTCGCGCGGGGCAGAGGGATGGCGGCGGAGGTGGCACTTGATCTGGTGGGTGTGGAAGAAGCGGAGGGCGGAGGAGCCGCGGAGGGCGGAGCCGCCGCCGCCCGCCAGCTCCTGGATCTTCACCGGGAACTGCTCCAGCTGGTTCAGACAGGCGTTGAGCTTGCCCACCAGTTTGGCCAGCGCTGGCACTCGCTCGCCTGCCTCCACACGCACCATCCGACCGCCCGTCTTCCCCTTCTCCTCCTTCAATTGATCACCCATTCTTACTTCTTCTCCAAGTATATCTTGGTGTTTTAGATATAGTCTATTATTGGTTCATTTTTCATAACTCAACATTTTTATTATATTATGTGACCAAAAGCATGAACAAACGAACACATCGATTTTGAAGTCTATGAAAAATGTTGCACAGCTTCTACCGAACGGCTAAGCCTTTGCAAACTTAGCAGTCAACGATTGACAGTGCGTTGTTTTAGCACTTGGTCGACCGCAAGCTCCACTATATCAGTAGCTACGGAGATACGAAGTGCAATCTTACTAAATCCGCAACAATGCTCAAAATTATTCAGTGAAACATTAGTAAGTTAGGTACGGTACCTTGATAGCCAGAAAGACTTGTAGGAAGCGCTTGAGGCGCTTTGTGCGAGTGACGGGGTAGATTTGGTGGGCCTGGATGAGTGGTCCGTGGTCGGGTGTGGTGAGGAAGGAGAAGAGGGCGGGTATGAGGCCGGAGTGGAGGAGCTCGAAGCTGGACACGTCGCTGTCCATCACCGTCGCCTCCAGGGACTCCAAGGGCTTCGTGCCCAGGTCCACGTCCCCCACGTTCAGCTCCTCCGCGTACCGACTCAGCCTCAACCCATGCTGGGGATGAGAAGGGACAGGAAGGGGAGGAGAAAGGATGCAAACCTGGCCAGAACGGCATTGTCCAGGTCATTGGTGGAGTGGAAGTAGTTGGCGATGAGGTCGGAGGCCTGTCCGCGGACCCAGGCCTTGACCTTGTCGCGGGCGGCGGAGGAGGCGATGGTGGTTACGAGGGCGGAGGCGGCGGTGGAGGGGAAGGCGTTGGCGGCGGAGTGGGCCCCGGGGGAGGCCGCCTGGAAGGCCAGCATGGTGGCGGACAGGCGCGCCGAGGAGGCCGCATCCGCAGCGCTCTGCTGGGGCGGGGAGGGGCGGGCCCAGCGGGGGAGGGGGAGGGAGCTGAGCTTGTCGGCCAGGAAGGAGGAGCCGGACTTGCGGCTGGCGGAGGCGGCCTTGTGGGGGACGGCCATGGGGTCCGAGCTTCCGCTGCGTCGGGAGGAGGAGGCGGTGGAGGCGGTGCCTTTGAGACTGGCAGGGACGGGGGCCATGTTTTTGGCCCGGGAGCGGGTGGTGATGGCGGAGGACTTGCGGGAGGCGGTGGAGGAGTTGGAGGCGGCGGCGCCTTCGGAGGGGGCCTTGCGGCGGAGGACGGCGGCGGCGGCGGGCTTGGCGTCGGCGGCGTTGTTGTTGCGCTCGTTGACGCGGAGCTTGTTGTTGGCCTGTGCGCGGAGGCTGAGGTCGCCGGGTAGGGGGGCGGCGCGGCGTTTGCCCTGGCGGGACTCTCGTCGACGAGCAGAGCCGGGCGGTTCAGCATCCTCGGCATCGGCAGGGCCTTTCGTGTCCGGCTGCGGGGGCATGTCGGCGTCCGCAGGTGGCGGGGGTGGCGGGAGGGTTGGGGGCGGCTGGTGCTGGCTGGCAGGCACGGTGGGTATGGCCAGGAGCTCGTGCTGGGCGAAGTTGGGCGCGGGTATGACGGGGAGGCCGGCGCCGGTGGGCGGGGCGGTCAAGGCCGCGGGGGGCGTCCAGCCGACGGTGGCGGGTGGTGCTGTAAGGTTGTCCACTGCGCCGGGAAGGGCGGCGGCGTTGGCTCCAGTGACGTAGCGGCAGGAAGGGGGTAGACCGAAGGCCGCGGGCGCTGAGGCGGCCAGACCGTCCATGAGTCCGGCGAGGTCGGCGGCGGTGGTGGAGGGGAAGGGGGGCGGCGGGCGGGGGGCGGCGCCGGTCTGGGGGAGGAGGCCGTAGATGGGCATGGGGGAGGCGGCGGCGTTGGCGGGGTGCGGGGTGAGGCCGACGAAGAATGGGTGGGCGGGGTGGGCGAAGGCGGCGCCAGTAGCGGGGGGTGGAAGGGGGAGGGAGGCGGCGGCGGGGAGGACGGGCTCGGAGGCGGACTTGTGGCCGAGATTGACGGCTGAGGAGGCGGGGGAGGCGGGCGGGACTTTGACCAGCTTCTCCACCTGATGGAGGACGCCTTCGCGACGGAAGTAGGTGATGAACACGTCCGGCACCTGAGCCATGCTTATGGGTGTTTGAGAGGACAAGAAGGAGAGGAGGACGAGAACCTTTTCCAGAAGTATACGGACGAGCTGAAGGGCTCCGACGACGATTTTGAGGTCGGAGGAGCTGAGCATGTTAGCGATGTGGCTGCTGATGCTCAGGTTCCGCAGCACTTCGCGCAGGAGCTCCGGCGAGCTGTGGTAGATCATTCGAAGCATGCTCGTCAAGCAATCCTTCAATCTCTGCTCTTTCTGAGTGAGGCTCAAGATGGAAGGAGTGTGGTGTCTGCCTGTCGAATTCCGGGTCCGGCGGTGGTGGCGTAGACCTCGTAGAGGACGGGGAATAGCTTGGAGACGTAGCCGTAGAGCGTCTCCTTGTCAATGCCCAGTCTTGCGTCCTCCTGACCCTCCTTCCCTACGCTTGCTGTGGATCGATGCCCTCCACTTCCCTTCAAACCTCCCGTTGCCACAGGAGAGATGATAGGAGTGAGTGGATGGAGTGAAGGACGTGGATGGGGGAAAGACGCCGCTGTAGGGGGCGTGAGTTTCCGGTGTCGTCGTTGATCTGCATCATGTTCTCCAGGTCCACGGTGTAGGTGTTCCCGCCCACCTGCAGGCTTACCTCCGACTCACGCCCCGAGTACGCTGCCTCAAACACCCCCACTCCTTCAATCCCTCACAAAGGCGGGGATGGTGAGGATAAGTGCCTCAAGAATGCGAGAGTCCATGGGTGTGTAGGATCGCCAGTGGCCGGCATCGTCCTTCCAGCTCCAGACGACGGCCTCGGGCACTGCGTTCTGCCGACTCAGCAGACCAGAGACCTGGGAAGCAGGGAGTAGAAGGGATAGCGGAGGGAAGGAGAGGAGGGAAACGGAGAAGACGGGCCCGTCGGATGGAAGAGTGGGCATCAGCTCCCCGATGAGGAGGACGAGTTCATTAAGCTCCGCTGCCGAGCGTTGCACCAGTTCCAGCTCCTTTCGCCCATCCCCACGCACCAGCAGTGCACATAGCGTATCCGCCATGCCTGAGCAATAATGGCGCTCAATGGGATTAGAGATGAAAGGAGGAGGAACCGTTGCGGTGCAGCTGGACGGCAATGTTGGAGTTGTAGTTGCACATGGTGTGCAGCATTCGCAAGAGGCTCATGAACGTTCCCGACGACACCATCGGCGGAGTTACCACCAGCTGCAATTTAAACTCTTACTATCCTATTATAATAACGTTTTCATGTTCAAAACATTCAGTTTAGCTCAGCCAGGGATAACCTCTTCATATTCATTTCAGAGGATTGACAGATTTGTTTCACATCATCGCTGACCCAACTATATTGATGGAGGTTTATTATAATAAATGTGAAACATGATAGAAGTGAGTAGGACACATACCAAGGCCTGAACATTGGCGAGTAGGTCGTTCTGTGTGAGCTGAGTGAGGGCAGCGGGGTGGGAGGCTCCCAGGTTGTCCACGAGGCGGGTGAAGAAGGCGCAGACGCTCTCCACGCACTTCTTGTCGGACACGTTGAACTTCTCCTCCATCAGCGTCAGCGACGGCGTCACCAGCTCCAGCTCTTCCTGGCTCACCTCAAACTTTCCCTCCTGTCTTCTGTGCCCGTTTCAAATTCAAATAGCTATTTTAGGGTAGATAGCTACCATGGCCTTGAGGTAAGTCAGCCATGACTTCAAGGTCGAGGTAGGGAGTGATTCAAATTGGTCTTGGCCAACTTACCTCCAATTCTTGGTTAAGGTAGGCGGCCTGGAATGTAAAATCCTGGTTTTCTAACATTACATCTGGGCAGTAGACCACATTGGGGTAGCTCAGACAGCCTTTGGTTCCAAAATATGTAAATGCCTAGGGTTTTGGAGCAAGAATAAGCAGTAAGTCTGGTGTCACGCAGTGCCACATCCATGCTATTTGCTATGCAAAGGAACCATCTTTTTGCCTGCTGGATAATGTGCACTTGTGGCGATAAGGAGGTTATCCGGCTGACACCTAGTTCCCCCCCCCCACCATGAGATTCCCCCCCCCCCCCCAAAGAGGTTTGCTCCCCCCATGAAAGTCAGTCCCCCCCATGAAAGTTCCCCCCCAAGATTTTGACCTATACCCACACACCCTGCGCTAATGCGTCTATTAGTTGATATGGCAGTCTAAAAAAGAGAAATTTGGGGGGGGGGGAACTAGGCGTCAAAACTCTTGGGGGGGGGGGGGGGAACTAGTCGTCGATTTCGACGCCTAGTTCCCCCCCCCAAGTCTTTTGACGACTAGTTTCCCCCTAAGACACAATTTCACCTATTTTCACCTAGTTTCACTGCTGAGCCGTAGGGGATGAGGTAGCGCAGGGTGTGTGTGGTAGGTAAAATCTTGGGGGGCGAAACTTTCATGGGGGGGGCGAAACTTTCATGGGGGGTACCCCCTTGGTTGGCCGGTACCCCTCCATGGTGGGGGAACTTGATTAGGGGGGGAACTAGGCGTCAGCCGGTTATCCACTCAATCAGGTCTAAATAGCTAGATCTGTCCTAGACCAAAGTAGCCTGGTTCTCCCAGGTTTTGGGGAAAGCCTTATTGGCTCACGCCAATTATCCCCCAAATGCCTTTTACACTGCTTTTTTCACACACCAAGGCATATCTAACCCCATTTTTGCTTTGAAACATTGAAGCACTGACAAATTTATGAATTCCGCCTAAATTTATGACATCCCAATCAAATTTATGAATGAAATGAAGCAAACCAGGCTGAAATGAAAAGCAAATTTAGATCTGGCTATGAAGCTTTGCATTGGAAACTTAGTTCCGACAAGTTTGCTGGCTACCCAAGGCTGAAGTGGTTGGCTTGGCTGTGAGGGAAGAGAAGATGGGCGGAGAGGAGAGGAGTGAGATAAGAGAGTGGGGCGGAGTTGTGTGGAGAGGAGGGCGATGACTATGTGCACTGGGACAGGGGAGAGAGGCAGAGAGGGCAAAGAAGCTTATCACACCTCACATGAAATACGAGCAGGCAGGAGATGTGTTGACAGCCACTCATTGCCACTGCCTTCTCTTCACCTCCTCCCCTTCCCATCCCCTCCTCTTCCTCCTGCTTTACGCCAAACCAGCAGCCTCCTAATCCAAGCTTTATGTCCAGCTAAGCTACGGAAGTCCACCGACAGTGTACACATCCCCTCCCCCCTGCTCAGCAGGTGTTCACTCTTTCCAATTTCTTCATTCCCTTGGACTGCAGCCTTTGCCTGTTCTACTGGGTCTCTCGGTTGTGATCGTTGGTTGAGTGAGTTGATGGTGAGTTTGTAAGTGGATTAGGGACTCGGGCGGATTACAAAGACGCAGCACGTCCGAGGCGGGGGTCGGGGTGGCTGAGAGCACCCGTTTTGTCTCCCCCCTCTTCAACTTGTGCAGTGCCCGGTCCCATCCATCCCCTGCTGGTCATCCCAAGGGCGACTTTGGGGCAGGGTGGTCCGGGGCTTGGCTTCAGTGTGTGCGCCTCGGCAGGCTTCCCCCTCCTCTCCCCTCCCCCATCCACCGACACAACGGTAGACCCCTCTGCCCCCCTCCCCTCTCCCCCTCTCAGCCAGCCTCCACGCATTGTTCACCGATACCCTGTCCCTTACTGCCCGCTGCGTCAGCGCCCCTCATGCCCCACCCCTCCCCAGGCACTGGCCAGACTCCATCCTCCTCCTCTCTCCTCCTCCTCACTCCTTCTCCCTCCTCCTCCGCACTCCTCCTCTCCTCGGCTCTTGCTCCGCCCAAGCTTTCCGCCGCGTTCTGACCTAGCCATGGGCTGTGCACAAGCCCCAGGCTGACCTGGCCATTGCAGTAGGGGAGAGGGGGGAAGGGGAGTTAATTTGCCCAGGAGATTAGCCGAATTGGGGAGGTCCTCTTGGCTCACGTCACTGCTTTCAAACACTCTCATGGCTTCGCTACTCTCCTCCATCTCCCTGGCTCTCCTCGCCCCGATAGCTCCTTCGTTCCCGCCTGTTGGCTCATGAGCTTAGGCCCCTCGGGCTCCTATTCTTTTCTCTCTCCCCTCCCCCATCCCTGAGCTCTTGCACCAACAAGCCTCTCCCCCTTCCCATTTTTGGCCGGCCCCCTTCAGGACTCGCAACCGGAATCCTCGCGCTCTCACTTTCTTCCCTCTCCTGCAGCATATTCCTGCCTTTCCCTGTGCACCAGACCATTTGGAGAGTGTGGAGGCAATTGTCAGGAGCCCTAGTCGAAGGAAGCAGAAGCAGCTGGGAAGAAAGAGAATGGAGGTGAAGGGAGTGGAGGAGAGTTGCTACGCGGCGGGTCCCGGCGGCCCCCTGGCCCCCAATCCCCCCCCGCCTACTTCGCCCACTTCGCCGACTACGACGCCATGCACAAGTGAGTACAGGAGGGCCGCTCTTGTTTGCATTCATTGGCCCAGCCTAGAGGCAGACAGGAATGGGAAGCAAAGGAGGCTGGCCACCTCCCCAGGCCTCTCAGGGCCTCACTTCTAGTCCTCATCGCCGAGTGATCTTAGTGTCTCTGCCTGTGTCTGTCTGTCTGTGTGTGAGTGTGGGTCATGCAGTGATGGGGGAGGAGAGCGGGAGCACCCAGTACATAAGGGTCTATCCAACGCCGCCCCCGAGACACCCAATGTCAGCCCCGCGCCCTCTGGACCCTGAAGGCGGAGCCGGTGGATGTGGAAATGCTGGAGCTCCAGGCACCTTCACTCCAGCCCCAACGCCTCTTCCATGCCGAGCTGTGTCCGGAGGACCAGGAGCCCTATGCGTTATTCCACATTCCGTCTCTTTCATGCCTAGTTGCGGAGTGGTGGATGTTTGATTGCTGATGCATGCTTCAGAGTGCGATGCAGGGCAGAGGGTAGAGAGGATGGGATAGAGAGGAAGTGTGGGCGCTGGCTGCCTGGAGGGAAAGTGGGGGAGATCAGTGTCAAGGAGGGATGAGGTAGGCTGGGTCCTTCCCTCCCGCTGGCGCCTGAGAAAGGAGACAATGAAGGGGGCTCATCAAGTGAGGCTCCATTGGGCCTCCTGCCAGAGTGCGGGGCCAAAAAGTGCACCCCCTTTCCTGAGAAGGAGGAGGCAAAGTTGAGGCCGGGGGGTATCAATGAGGTCATAGGCCAACCTTCAATCCCTCCCCCCCCAAACCACTCTCTCATCATCCCCTCGCCAGCCAGGGAGACTCTCCCTTGTGTGTGTGTGTGTGTGTGCAAGCCGTGTTGGGGCTAAGGCGATTTGGGGCTGAGTGGGGATGAGGGGATGCATACGGGCACTATAGGCCCAAGCGTCCTCGCAGGAAGGATCCGCCCTGCTTTCTAGCTTCTCACTTTCTCTTCCCAGCCCCCCAAGTGGGAAGGGGCCATGAAAATGGATTTTCATGTGTTCATGACATAGGCGAGGCTTGGTGGGGGAGTTGGTGAGGGGGGGGGGGGGCGCAAAGGGGCGTGGCCGAGCGTGACAGTGACGATGCACAGCCGACCCCCTCATTGGCCGGGAGGGGGTGGGGGTAGGGGTGGGGGCAGGGGGGCAGGGGCGAAGGGAAGGGAGAGGAGGGGCGAGGCGGCCATGGGCACCCCATAGGCCCACTTTCGCAAAGGAGGCCCTCAATATCCATCCCTCTTTGCTCTCAGCGCATAGGCAGTTGGCCGGGTCTTTGCCACACACTCTCTCTCTACGCAGCCTCCCCTGCTCCCTGGACTGGTTTGTGGACTGCAAAGGCTTTGGCCTGCTCCGCTGTCCCAGCTCCTTGGGCCTCTTCTCTTGCCTATCGCTGGGGAAGCGGCTTCGTGTCTCCCGCTGTGCCCTCTCTCCTCCTCCCCCTCCAGCGATTAGCACTCTGCCACATCAAAGCCCTTCCTGGCTTCCCGCTATCTGTCCTTTCGCACCCTCTCATATCCCCTCCATCCAACTGCCTTCTGTTTTCCCAGCCCCAGCCCTCTTTGCATGCGCCCTGCCGCGGCACTTCCCTTAGGCGGCAACACTTCCACCTTCTCTCTCCATCCTATCAGCTCCCTTCATCTGACTGCCCTGTCATCGTGGAGTGGAGTAGGGGGTCGGAGGAGTGTGTGGATCCCAGAATGATGGCCGGCTGCCGACCCCATGGCGATGGCGTACGGGAACTACAGGAAGGCGGCGGAGAGCTGGTGGCGGCCGCCTCCGCTGCTGCCAGCTTGAGTGTCTCCCCTACCCTCACACCCCGCCCTCCACCCTCCACGGACCCTTCGGCGCCTCACCTCGCACCCTCCTATCAGTTCACTTCACTTCATCACCCATTTTTTTTTTTTTTTTTTTGTTTTTTTTCCTCCTCCTTCACTCCTGCCCTCTTTGTAGCGGGAAGACGCGTCATCAACGAACGACGTTCACTCGGGGCCCAGCTGGATATCCTGGAGCAGCTGTTCTCCAAGACCCGCTAGCCCGACATCTTCATGCGCGAGGAAGATCACCGTCAAAATCAGACCTGCCCGAGTCCCGAGTTCAGGTCAGGCACCCCAACACCCCACCCAGTTCCATCTCCCTCACAACCCTCTCCCTCCCCCCAGGTCTGGTTTCAGAGACAAAGAGCAAAGGTGCGCAACCAGCAGGCACAGGCCAAGCAGGCCGCTGCCAACAAAGACAACAAGCTCAAATCGGGCAGCAGCCCTCAGAAAGACGACACCCCGCCACCGCCACCCCCGACTCCAGAAGCACCCCCCTCCTGGAGCAGCTGAAGCGCGGCGATCCCTCACCCCACCCGGCGCCACCAAACTCGCCCACCCCCACCATCACCAAGACCGACCTCCTCCCCTCACCCAACTCCGCCGCCCCCGCCCTCGCCGCCCCCTACGTCCCCAACGTCGCCGCCTCCCTCCCACACTCTGCCTGCGCCTCTCCCCTCTTCTCAGGTTACCTTCAATACCCTCTTTTACCTCTTTGCAACCCTCTAAACTCTGACTGGGTATTAGAGTCGCTGACGCCGAACTCGGGCTTCGCCTACCTCACTCTGGACACCGGCGGGGCGGAGCAACTTCACCTCTCCCGATGCCCTCACTGCCTGCTCAGTTGACCTCCCTTCCCTATCCCCCCTCTGCCCTTCTCACCTCATGCCTCAATCTCTTTTTTGCCACCAATGAGAAGAAGTACGGCATGTGCCTATGCCGCCGCGGCAGCGACTGCCGGGCTACCCCAGCTTCGGCCCCGGGAGTCAGGCCAGCCAGCTGTACATGAACCCCTACGCCATACCCCCAGGCCGCCTACTCCAGCGACG